>CAUYUJ010015354.1:170020-183898 GCA_963575745.1 Prorocentrum cordatum
TCAAGCCGCTGTCGTCCAGGGTGGTGATCGCCTCGATGGTAGATGACGGGTCGGCTGGTGTCGCGATCTTCTTGAGGATATCAGGGCAAGTCTCACTGCTGAGGGCCTCGAAGAGCGCCTTGGTATCAATCAGGAGACTGTGAACCTTGCCAGCAGCGAGAAGCCTTTCCATGGCGACGCAGTTCGGCGTGAAGCCCGACCACATCATCGTCTCATTGTACCCCAGCTTCCAAACAGAGTTCATGAACGCGGAGCCGCCGTCCACAGAGCTGATGTCGATCGTAGGCGGCTTCCACGTGTCGAAGAAAGCCTGAACCTCAGTCAAGCCGTTGCCCGCCGCCTTCCCTAGACCAACGAGTTGCTTCTGGCCTCTCTCTTCCACGGCGTTCCTGAAAGCCGTCGCCCACGAGGCCAGCTCCTTCTGAAGGCCACTGTTGCCGACGAGGAGCGTGATGTTGTCGGACTCCTGCACCAGGAAGGGCGAGTTCCATGTCTCAGAGTCGCAGTCAGGCACCTCGGCGATGATATCCACACGTTTCACATCAGCCCACGTAGCCTCGAAGATCGGCCTTCTCGTCTGAACTTCATCTTGAAGTGGTTGCTTGGCCTTGGCCCTGATCGCAGCTGCCGCCTGCGCCGCCTCCTCTCTGACTTTCTGGAGGGCCAACTGCTGGGCCTTCTTCTCCTGATCCTTCCTCTCGCGTTCAACTCGTTTCCTCTTCTGTGTCACATGAGATTCGATATACCCGCATGTAGTCTTGACAGATCCAATCAGCTCGGTGGCGATGGAGATGCACTGCTCCCATGTCTCCATGAAGTCGCCGAGCTCATCGGACGTGTTGACTTCCCAGATGCCCTCCTCCTGCATGGTCTGCATCTCGATGCGCGACTTGATGTTCGCCGGGTCGCCTCCGAACGGTTTCCTGGCCTTCTCCCTCTCGGCGAGATCCTTCAACGATATCTCCACCATCTCAGTGTCTGACAGGATCGCAGGCGAGCATCCGCCAGGAGTCGAGGCAGCAGACGCGCATCCAGGCGATGTCGCAGCGGAATTGCCATCGTCCGCGCCGAGGTTGAACAGCTTGACGACCTTGTGCAGGCCCTTCCATTTGAGAGCGAGCTGCCAACGAGACTGGAGACTCCTGATGTATGACAACAGTGGCTTGTCGTCGTTCGTCTCCGTCACGGGGATGGCCTTCAATAAGTTCATGATCTGCTCCACCTTGGCCTTGTTCGATGAGAACAGGTTGTCGATCTTCACGAGGTCTGTCGTCATGGTGCCGTGGACCTTCGGGATGTCGCGCTCGATCACGTAGGACTTGATGGTTCGCCTCTTCTTCCCAGAACTTGATCCAGGATCTCGCGGTGAGTCTTTCTTGCCACCAGACGTTTGTTCGAGGATATCTTTTCTCTTCATCACCCTTTGCAGCTCCAACTTGTTCGTGAAGAACCCGTCAGCAGTCGAAGCAGTCGACTCCTGGACGAACTCCTTGATCGAGTCGGCCTCGCCCTCGGACATGTTCTTCTGCTCCGCGCCCTTCTCCACGAAGGCGTTCTCGATGCTCCTGCGGCTCCCCCGCTCGCGCTCAGGACCGACGGGAATCCAGAGCTGCTTTCGACCTTTGAAACCCTTGTTGTCCCTGTCCACCCTGGGGTTCGAGTCCAGCTCCTCCCACCACTCTGTCCCCTCACTCTCAGTGAGGCCCAGCACGGTCATACAGTGGCAATGGAAGGCTTGCCGGGTCATTGGTTTGTCGACGTCTCTGTCGGTGGTGAACGTGTCGGACTTATGCGATTTCTGAAACTGGCTTGGTTGAATGATGTTCTTCCTGGCGTACTTCTTATCAGAAGGGTTCGCCTTCGCAGCTCCGCAGGCAAGGGTTCGGATTGCGCCCAGGGCTCTCTGGGGTCGATTTTCGGTCGGTCGAAAAGCCGAAAACACCAGCAGTTCAGTCCAAGACCAGTCCAGAGAACACGGTACACAACAGTACAGATTGCACACATTGGTGTGCTACCAAGTCCCCTTTGAGAGCCCTTGCGCAATCCGAATATTTGCCCCGACGCCTCAGCAAACGCGTTGATCTTCTCAGCCAGGGAGGTGTCGTCCTTCTTGGCCTCCTGCGGCGGGAGAGCAAGCAGAATCTAAACACTGCGCGTGGCCCTGGGCACCAGTCCACAAACGAAGCCATTTTCGAACATTCAAACATTCGGCCCAGGTCCCGACGGCGGCCAACGTAGGAACGATACGTTTCAACTCCGCTCGCTCCTCCCACTCTGCCTTGGACTCATCTGTCGCCGTCTTGGCTCTCGCCATCTTCCACTCCAGCGTGTCGTGGTAACGCTTGTGGATATCGCAGAACTTGTAGCGCTCCCCCAGGCGATCCAGCGGGCAACAGGTGCACGCCTTCACCGTGTCCGAGGTGGAAGAAGCAGCTGCTTTCCGTCCGCCGCGGCCGCGGCCGCGGCCGCGGCCGCGGCCGCGTCCTAGTTGAACTTCCTGGCCCGCACCAGCGTGCTGCGACTCTGACAGCGATGGCTGCTCTGATGCATCCCCGCCAAACGTCACCTCCTCTTCGTCCATGGTGTCTGCGCCAGCCGGGAAGCAGCAGCGTTCGGGTCGGGCGCGCACAAGGAAGTGCCGAAAACAGTACTTGAGCCAAAACGGCTACGCCACAGTGACCATTGATATGACCATATGACCCCCTGCAGACACTGTAAAACAGACAGCCACTGAGCACTGAGAGTGGTGCTAATTGACGAGAGTCTTGGAGAGAAGCCTCAGAATCCCTGGACATTCCTCTCCCCCCTCTTCCCCATTCTGCGACAGAGCGCCCATTCAGACTCTGGCTCTGGCTAGCGCCGCCGTTGCTCATCGAGGCTCATCCGAGGCTCATCCCCTGCCCTCGTCAGGCTCTAGCTGCGTGGGCCCTGGGTGACTTAGGCGGGGACCTGGAACCCGGAGGGGGTCTCAGAGGAGTCAAGACATAATCACACGTCTGAGCTTTCGATGGGGCCACGGGCGAATGTTGTCTCAACCGATATTGTTTTGCAGATTGCGGGGGGCCCACCAAAGCTCTGGAGCCTCGTGAGCCACGCGTGGCTCAAAGTTTACAGATTGCGAGTGCGCTGCCCCTCGCGATCACTGCATGGTCGACGGTCATCGTCGCGTGAGAGTGCTGCACTGCTGCTCGTGGAGCTCAGTCCGCCTCGAGGGCGCTGTTCGGCGAAGCCACTGGAGACTCCACGAGGCAGAACTCATCCGCGGATCGCTGGGAAGAGAAGTCTTTCCACTTGGATTCGTTCTTCACCTTCCAGCCGTAGGGGACCCAGCTCTCTGGGTTCTTCGGGTCCCATGGGATGGTCGGCTCAAGCCCGTGCTGTGGCTTGGTCGCCGCTGTCGTATAGTCGATCCAGCCCTTATTGTCCTTGATCTGCCAGCCGTACGGGACCCACGTCTTCTCGTCATCTTTGCCCCACCAGTGAAGCGCAGGCGGTGGTGGTGACTTACGCTTAGTGAAGTCATGCTCGTCCTCCTGCGGCAGCGAGAAGTCACGCTCCATGCCGAAGGGCGCGACGATCGAGGGGTTGCCGTCGTCCATGAGTGCGGTGGCGTACATCAGGTGCGTGATCGCCTTGCCGATCTCCTCGAGCTGGCATTTCATCGCCATCACGTTGGTGCTCTGCGCCAGCTGATGATCCGTCCTGGCACAAGCCTGGGCCTCGCAACGAACAGTGGACATCTTGAGCGCGGCCTGGAGCTTCCTCAACTGCGCGAGCCCGTCCTCAACTCGATCCGATACGTCGTAGAACACGTCCGTGGTGGACCGCAGAATTTTCTGCGATGTCTGGAGGCGGAATTGGTCAGTTCCGACCTGCTGCTTGTACGTCTGATCGTACCCACGGTCCATGCTGCTAGCTGTTGGCACTGCAGATGTCGGTTCGATACTCGTGGGCTCGCGGGGTCGAACTGCCAAGCGAGTTTGAGCCCAAATGTTTGCACCTGTATTGGTCGCGAGTGCTGTCGTGACGACGAGTGAAGTCACCACGGAGAGAAATCTCAAGCTGCGAGCTGCGGCTCTGTGAGTTTAGTTGCAGGGGGAGAGGGGAGGAGGAAGGGGGGGATTCCTGGGACGACGAGCCGCAGGAGGCAGGATCTCTGTACTCCCCGTCCCTTAAGGTCGATCTATCTGGCAGCTGGCAGCACCGGGGAATCGCATCGCAGGTCTGATCGAACTCTGAACTTCGAACAAGTGTGTGGGTGTCGAGGGCCATTCTGTTTTGTATTTTTTCTCTGGCGCTAAACGTCATCTCGATCCTCTTCGCTAGCAATGTCTGATGACCGCTGAGCTGCGGGCACTGCGGTCTGGGCCTCTTCGGGTGTCGAGGCGGCGGCTGCGGCTAGCGCGTTCTCTTCGAAGAGTTTGGCGCCCTCGATCCTCACCGCGTTGCTGAAGCAATAAACCACCCATGCAGCTAGCGCAGAGATGCACATCCCATTGCCTGACAACTGTTTGATGCACGCCTCATCCAGGTTCTCGAAGAATGGCTGCATGCGGCTGCGGTAACGAGATTGCATTCCACCAAGAACATGGAGCCCCTGGGCTGCAAGATGTTCCAGACCAATCGCAGCACGTTGCAACTCCCATGACCAGACGCAGCCATGCTTGAGCTGGCATGGGAACTCCCTGCCGTGAGAAGACCGCGTGTTCGGCCAGTGGTCCAGGTCCGCAAGGAATTGATTGTCTGAGTCACCAGGCTTGATCGCATCATAAGCCGCATGCCGCTGTCGGTTACCAGGACACAGTGACTCGAATACTTCATCACCGCTGATAGGTACTGCGTTCAGGTCGTCAATGTGAATGTGTCGCATCGCCAAGTTCTTCGCTGTGACCTTCTTCAAGTAGTCAAGGTTGGCGCCCATGTACATCGAGCCGCTGCCGACGACTCTGGCCCCGAAAATGCTCTCGAACTCCTTCTGAACCTCCTCGTGGCTCTCTGGACCGATCCACTTCAACCGCTGGCGACAGCACCCAAATGAGAATACCCTTGGACGGTGGTGCGGCTCACCTTGTTGAAGAGGCCCCCATTGTACCCAACTGACTTTGATCCACTCCTGCATCGGACTGGCGAGCTTTTCCTGGACTGGATACCGATGGGAACACTCCTGGAAGAAGCAGTCCTCCTCGCCAAGCTCTGCGAATCTGACCTTCTGGGCAATCCACGCGTTGTTAACACGTTCCGATGGGTGGGAGAACTCCTTCAAAGTACTTTCAGAAACAGGGCTCCAACCCACGCACGTGTTGCCTGCCCAGTTCACCCGTAATTTCCGTTGGTCGCTGTCGGCCTCCATCGGCGGGTTCGTTGGGCAGGGTCGGCGATGGCGCAGGCAACTTGTCGTAGATCCTTTCGGCCAGAGCCAGCCCCTGTTCGACAGCAGCCAACTGAGCATGTCCTTGTAGCACTTCGCGGCGCACAGCCTCGCGTCCGCCACGTCCGAGCCTTTGTCGATGGTGGGCATCATCCTGTCTAAGTATGCCCTGGCCACGGCTGGCAACGTGTCCTCGATGTCGCCAAATACGCAGGAGATCCCTCCATGAAGATGGGCAGCGGTCCACAGCAGTGCCCTTTGAGGTAGCTTACCATTGTCGCACGACCTCTTGAACTCGAAAGTCAGGTGATGGATCGAAGGCTCGCGTGGGAAGGCGCAACGCAACCCTGCACATAGTTGCTCACACAGCTCCCGCGGCATCTCGCATCCAGAATAGTCGCCAGTGTTGATGGCGCCATGTCCAAGCAGCGCGCGCAGATGGTCAGCAAAAGCGGCACCTCCGCGCAGGTCTGCCATGAGCATCCAGGGACGTTCAGGCCAGCGAGCAAACTCCTCAATGGTCGCTGGGCCAGGGCGTCCTACCTTGAACCTGCGAGTGTGCTAGAACGGCTGCTTGGCACACGAGGCGAAGTCGTCGTCGCATATCGATGCGCTGGCGTTGGCCCTTCTTCTGTGGTCTCCCTGACATCGCGGGATCATCGCCTCAGCACCGCAGCGAAGGTCCAATGGGCACGAAGCGCGGCAGGGTGGCCTTAGGCCGTAGGCCGCCGCTCGAGCCCAACTAGCAATGGAGGAGTACTGAGTGGGGGACGGCACAGGCGGAGGCCTCGGAGTAGGAGGACGGGGGCTTTGGGGCCTGGGGGTGGCGGAGTTAACAAGGTCACATCAATACAAGCCCTTCAACTCCCGCAGCGAAACACGCGTTGCTGTGGGTTGGTGTGACAGTTTCCAAGGACCACCTCCTCCATTTTCTCTCTCCTCCTCCTCCACGTCGTCTTCCTCGTCCCTTCTTACCATATCCAGTGCCCTGCCTCATCCCGTCATCTCCCTCCTCCACGCTACCGCCCCCCACATCGTCGTCTCCTGCCACATCGTCATCGTTTCAGCGCCGAACCCCTCCAGTGTTCCCAAAGTCCCCGAGTTCTGCGGTACGCCCAACACAGGCCGTGTCAGCTGCGATGTGTCTGGTAGCATTGCATATTGTCGTGTTTTTGTCAGAAATAAGGTTTTTGCCATTTTGAGCAATTCCCCGAGTTTCCCCGAGTTTCCCCGAGTTGTAAACTCGGGGGAAAACGTTGCCCGGGAGACTTTGGCGTTTTGGGCTAGGTTTTCAATCGGATCTGATAAAAACGTCTTCATTTATAAGCCCTAAACGTGCTCAGTTAGAGCTCATTTCCGATGGATTTGGAGGCCCTGGAGGGCCCAAAATGGCATTTCCAGCCGGGAAACGTTATACCCCCGAGTCCCCGAGTTTCCCCCGAGTCCCCCGAGTTGGGGGGGTCGCCATTTTTTGGATTTCTATCACTTTAGCTGTTTTCCACGGTGTGCAGCTATTCCGACATAGTTTCGCTGTTTTGCTGCATATCACACACTAACTGCGCATGACAGCGCATGGCTTGCCCTTGCCCCTTCGTTTCAGATCTCGCAGGGCGTGCGAGGGCGTCTGACGGGTCTGACGTCGTGAAGGGGAGAAGAGAGCAGCGGCGGCCGTCGACGGCCAGCTGCTTTCAGTTGAGCACCAGCTGGTTGATCAGCTGGCCGAGGTCCTGGCGGGGGCGCCCTCTCTCCCCACCCCCAGGACGGCCGAGGGGTTGAAGGCCCAAGAGGACTGGAGAGGCCCGAAAAAAACTACAAGAGGTTCCCAACCATGATGGCTCCAATCTGGCTCCAACTGGTGGTACCCGGATCCGTTGGGATCCGTAGGGGGGTCGTCTAGGCTTCTATAGGTTGGGCATTATTGGGCATTAGGCCCTAGCCCTGAAACCTGAAAGGACTCCGAGAGGTTCCGAAAGGAGGGGGCCTTCAGGCCTTGAAAAGCACCAGCAAGATGACTCCAGGACCTGCCCTGATCATCTATCTTGCTCCTCGCCCTCATCCCACTCGCCCTCACTCGCACTTTCGCGACCTTGCAAACGAATGCAATCCTCGCTCTCATCCCTCACACGTCATCCTCCTCCTCGCAACTGTCGCTAGCTAGCGGTCGTTCCCTCGTCACCTCCCTCGCCCTCCTCCCTGGTCTCCCTCGTCCTCTTGGCGGGCCGCGCTGTCCTCCAGCAGCCCTGGCGGACTCCGGGCTCCAGCCAGCGGTGGGGGCGAGAGCTTGGCCACCTGGGAGCGGTTGGAGGCTCGGGGGGAAGTGCGCCGAGGTGGATGGCGAGAAGGGAGGAAGAGGGCGAGAGGGCGAGGGGAAGAGGGAAGTGGGGATAGGACGCGCATGTGCGAGAAGAGAGGAAGAGGGCGAGAGGGCGAGGGGAAGGGGTGATAGGGTGTATTGTTTTCTGCTGCATGTCACCTGCTAGTCCTTCTTGCAAGCCTCGACCTCCAGGACGGCCAGATCAGGGATCTCGTCGTTGTCCCAGGCCGTCACCACGGTGCTCCACAGCTCCTTGTGGTCCGCCTTGCAGTCGACCGCGTGGCCGAGGCTCCCCCAGTAAAGGAGACGGCGCTGCGCACCCTCGTCACCTCCGTCGCCATTCACCGTCTGCGACTTAGTGCACTTGGTCCTGCCAACCGAGTGGCCGCACCTGGCGCAGTATGCGTTCCACCCGTTGTGGTTGCCTGTCACCTTGTTCCAGTACTTGTACAAGCTGATGTGCCGATAGTACTTGTTCCCGTGCTCGTCCTCACGGTATGCGAAGTCGCCCGCGTCGTCGTCCGTGGCGCCGCCGTCGTCGCCTCCAGGCGACCCATCTGATTCCGAATCCGACGTAGTAGACGACGAGATTGAAGAAGACGAAGTCGAAGTCGAAGAAGAAGAGCTCGACTCGGACTCTGATTCCTCCACGTCCGTCTCCACCACGTGGCCCTTGCCGTCGTCGACGTCGTCGGACCCGACGACCACACCGTCATCTGCGCCCGCCGAGGGCTTCAGCTTCCGACCACCTCCGCCAAGGTAAACGCCCTTTCGAAGTCTGCGCCTTCTTGAGAGCTGGCAGGCTGTCCTCTGGCCAATCCACGTCGCCTATAATGGCCGCTGGCGCATTGCCAGGCGGCGGCTGCAAGCCCAAGATCTCCATGTACGTCGCGTTGGTCCCGAAATGCGGTACCTCGTGGATGTGGGTGCCTGCCATCGGATCGTTGGCTATCAGCAGCGCCATCAAGTAGTACCTGCTGACCGAGTGCGCCTTGAACGAATACCATTTCTTGTCTGCCAAAGCTCTGAAAGGGTTGGCAATGGCTGCCCTTTTCTCCCTGGGGTTGGGCTGAAACATGTCCTGGCTCTGAACCCCTTCTTGTCACGTCCCCCATCAGTGGACCCTGGACCCTGGACTCCTGGACCGCGCCCTGGACCCCCGAATCTCGCTGACAGTCCTGGACTCCAAACTCCCTCCTAGACCCTTGGGCCCCAGGGCCCCTGAGCTTCCCCCCTGGACAGCACCCCATCAGTACCGATCATTGGCCAGGCACGTTTCTCGCTCAACGCATTCCTCGAAGTCGACAGGTCGGCGTGCAGCCAGCCGTCATGCTCCATCCTCAGGATCAACTCTGCCAAGGTCGCCTTGTTGATGTCTCCGCCGACGAACGCATCGAAGCGCTGAAGCAGGTACGTGGGTCTCCCCAGCGATATGCCGATCTCCAAAGCTGCCTTTTCTTGGATCGTGAACTTATATGGCGGGCCGTCCAAGAAGCCTAGCTCGAAGAACGCGTCGACGAGCTTCTCGATGTGTGGGTTGAGGGAGTGTGTCGGCACGATGGCGTCGCGCGGCGCACCGTCCGGGTACCTCAAGATGCCCCTGACAACCTCATCAAGGCAATCCAGTTGCTCTCTCGGAATATGCGCCTTGAAAGGCTGGCGGAGACCTGCTGTTATGCCAGTGCTGGTAGGGCTCCACTTACGTACCTTCGATAAGATCTCTGGTGGCAGCATGGCTGGGTGTATGGTGTATGGTGTAGCACAGTCGTCGATAGCATTTCCAAGAGCATTTGCGCTCACCAAGCATTCTCGAGCCTCTTCGTCATACCGTAATAGCTTGTGTAAGACCAACGTTTTGACGCCAGTGGGCTTTGGTTAGCCTGGTACCTTCGGCCTTGGAATGCGAGTAGTGTCCGCCATTACCACCTTGAAGAAGAAGTACTCTGCAAACTCACAGTCCTGCTCAGCGAAGGCATCATCAGGAATGAGATCATCCTGGCAAACTTCAGAGAGACCCCAACCGTGCTCACAATCGTCTGATGTCTGAGGTACTGCATGTCGTACTTGGAGAAGTTTCCTCAAGGGCATGAGCGCGGTGAGCTGCATGGGCATGCAATACATTGTGCCATCTGCAGACAGCTTCTCGATCACGTGGCTCACGAAAGCGGCCCGCTTGCACGCGGCATCAGCCGTATCGATCGGAGGGACCTTGCCATTCAGCTCAACAGCCTCGACTTGCTTAACCTTGATCTTAGGCAATGGCATCCTGTACTTGGTGTAGGGGTCTGCGTGGTAGATCACATCCCAGAACAGCCTGTCTGAGGAATGCACCGTTTCCAGCTGCTTTGCCTCTGGATGGCGCTCGAGTCCCAATAGCTTCACAGCGGCCTTGCCAGAAGATACCTTAGCAACCATTTGAGTAAAGCGCCAGAACGTGTCCATGCTTGCGGTCATGTACGGGCTGAGGTTGGACATCCTGTTAGCCAAGCTGACCAAAGCATGTCCGTGATTGCGGGCCCGCGAAACTTCATGATGTATCAGAGCATGGGTACCCTCAACCACTCTCTCTGCGCTGTTCGCAAAACGCAGAGTCGCCAAGCAAAGACGAAGCCCGGGCTTGTCGTCTGTTGGATCGCTTTCTGGATCGAATCTCACGTCTGCCCACTCGTCCACTTCCGCTCTGAGTGTCCGGTGACTCGCGAGATGATCAGCAACAAGATGACAGTCAGAATCGCCTAGAACTTTGAGCCAACATTCTCGTGCCCTCTGATGGTTGCCGCATGCCATTCCAATGGGGCCGTATGCAGACGAATCGCAGTGTGCCAGTTTGATCGTGTAATATGCGACAATATGGGTCCTGCCGCTCTCCATCTGATCGAGGATGCGCTTCGCGTCTCCCCTCGAAATGTCCGATGGGATGTTGCTGGCGAAGTCTGCGATGTGGTAGCGCAGACGGTCCTTTACGTAGTCGAGCAGCATACCCGCGCACACGTCGTGGCATCGCATGCCTCTCAGTGGGCATTTTGAAGCATGTTCTTTCATGGTCTTGATCTGTTCCTCTGTAAGGTTGGACGCACACTCTTGGCCTCGAAGGCTTTCGAGCAAGTCGAAATGACAGGAGCACGATTCACACCACCTGGTAACATCGAACAGCGCCTGTGCGATCTTCTCAAGCATACCCCAGTAGGCCCACCAGTACGGCGTGTTGATTGTATCATTCAGAACTCCCAACTTGACGTTAAACAGTTCCTCTCTACCTTTTTTTTTATTTTATTTTTGTTTGCCATGAGTGTACTTGGAAGCACCCCACGCATACCGTAAGGCTGCCTCGACGTTACCAGTAATATTCAGCAGAGTGTTGGCAACTGTGCCCCATCGTTCGACATGACAATGTCCTTTGAATTTCTTGATGGGCTCGAATAATGTTTTCAGTGCTGGCGAAGATGAGAAGCATGTCGCCACCAACCGTTCATTCGATTCAGGATCGTCCAGAAGCTTCGACACCTGGCTGAGCCTCCAGACAGCGTCTTTGTAGTCTGGCATCACGTCCTCCAGGTGATTGCCCGCGTTGTGGCGCAGGTGCAACGTCCCGTCGAACTCCAGGCTCCAGGTCAAATTGATAAAATCCCTGCTCGGCGCTGCTGCAGGCTGAGCGAAGTCAACCTTCCGCCGACTGTCGGCCCCAACTATTGCCCGAAGCCCATTCCCCGACCCCTGACCCAGGACCCAGGACCGAGACCCTTGGAACTTCCTGGAACACTGGTTTCGGGCTTCAAGCTAGTTCGGATCAAGGTCGGCGGCGCCTCGTCGTCGTTCACCTCGCACTCCCTCGTGAACTCCAGCACGTCCTGCACGGCGATGGGCTCGATGCGCGCCAAGCCGCTTTCCGTGCCCTGATCCGACAGCCAGACGGGGACAGAGCCGACAAGTTTGCAGAAGTGGTCGACGGAGGGGCTGAGCAAGAACAACTGGTGCATGATCGCGTGGAACTTCGCCGAAAGATTCGTCCGCCCAAAGCCCAGCTGCACTGCTGGGGCGACGTGCCTCATGATCTTCTCCTCGATCTTCTTCATGATGAGAGCTTCGGAGGTCCAGTCGGCGGCGCGCTGCTCTACAGTCATGGTGTTGTTGCGGCGATCCAGGTCGCTTGAAAGCCCGTGCAATGCAACGAGGTTCTGGCGGCTGATGATGGTCAGAACTGTGTTCTCGTAGTCCCTGCCTCCTTGGGGGCTTGAGTCTGGGATCGGGAACGCGACGATACCGTCCACGTCAAGCATGTTCTGGAATAGATCCCGTGCTGTGAGCATCCAGGCCACGTCGACTCTTCCCCTCATCCGCGACAGAGTCGACTTATGTGGAAACCGCCCCGTGACAGACTCCATCTCGAGCGAAACGCTGTACTCGTGAGCAAGCTCAGGCGGGAGCACTGAACGAATTGCCCAAAAGCAAGCCCTCTTCAGATGAGCATCGTTCTTCAGAAACTGGGACGCGTTGAACATGTTCACGATCTCAATCGCGTCGTACTTGGACCTCGCCCCGTTTCCTTCTCTTGCTGCCTTGTGGCACAGCATCTTGTCACCATGGTGAATCAGCAAAGCCAAATGCATGTGGGCTTGGATTGCGTGGCTCATATTCCTCTGGCCCAAAACATTGATACCGTCATACCAGAGGTCCAAGGGCACCTTGAAATTGTTCGCGATCTCGTAGGCTGCACCGGCATTCAAGGTCTTGTACACATCCAAGAACTCTTCAGAGGGCTTGGCGAATCGTTGAGGCGGAAATGAATCTTTCAAAATAGTCAGCGGTTGTGCTCGATCTCCAGGTCGCGATTTAGGCCACACATTCGCCCATCTTATCTGCGTCGGCCCTAACAGGTTCAGGTCGCACAGGCTGAACGACGACTCTTGGTGACAACGAACTTGGTGATGTATCATATTCGCCCAACTCCTCGGTAAATGCACTGCGAGGGTTGGCAGGCCGTCTGTGGAGGTGCCTGCGCGTGAAACCCAATCTGGTACACGTCCACCATGCTGCGTTTCAAGGAGATCGATCATGCGTTCGACTTTCGCACCCGGTAGAAGCTTGAAGAAGCCCTTGGTCTTCACCTGTTCGAAGGTCTCGTCGATAAAGACGGGTTCGTCATCCCCAAAGGTGATGAAGTTCTTTACTCCGAAGTAGCGCAGGTGTCCAACATTGCATTCGCCTTCCGATAGGATCGCCCAGAACTTCCTCTGTTATTCTTCGAACCTGTTCAACTTTCTCATAGCATCCCATATGAATTTAGCTTTGACGAGCATCACACCTTTGACTTCGACCTTGTCGGCCGTTGGCTCTACGTACTCCGTCGCTGAGTAATCTGACAAGATCGTGCGCAGCGTCGCCGTCAGTGCCAACTTGTTTGGTTGAATTCTGACTCGCTTGGTGCCGCCTGAGCCATCGTCTCTGCCGATGGGCACGCGGACGACGTCTGGCCACGCCACAAGCCACATGCCGACTTCGACGTTGGCGTTCATCATGGAATGGCTCGTCGACAATCTGGCGCTGCCGACGAACTCAAACAGCGTTAGGATGTTGATGCAACCAACCAACATCCTTGGACATGAAGGGGGCGAAAGCCCCAATAAATCGGTTCGCTGCCCTCACAGCAAATCTATGAGCCCAAACAGGCTCTGAGGATGGATGCGGGACCAGAGGGGGAAGAGAAGTAGGAAGAGGACATGGGCGATGGTTGCCCCGAGAATCCCCAAACATTCCTACAACATCCGTTTTTGAGCCCAAGACTTGTACCATTGAGAGTTCGAATCCCTAACCTCCACAATCAACACATTTGCCTACCTGGTTTGAAACATCGAGTCCTGAACCGCTACAAGAGGCGACATGTATAGTCATTTTGTGCGGGCCCATAGGTGTGGTCCTTTAAAGGGTTCTACTTGGCACCAAACCTCTTCTTAGGACCCCTTCAACCTCTGGGCCCCCCTAAAACGCTGAAGGCGATAAGAAAACCCTCGTCCAGGAGCCCGAGAGCCGCTGACCCGCCTAACGCAACACAGCCGGCCAACGTGCAACTTACCAACACACACACAAACACACACACACACGCACACACACACACACACGCACACGCACACGCACACGCACACGCACACGCACACGCACACGCACGCGCACACGCACACGCACACGCACACGCACACGC
>CAUYUJ010015354.1:183998-196498 GCA_963575745.1 Prorocentrum cordatum
GGAGGATGTGAAGGCGGAGAAGGAGGAGGGGGAGGGGGGGGGGGTAACTGGGAGGAGACAAGGGAGGGGGAATGGGAGGAGACACGGGAGGGGGCAAAATCCCACGGGGCGACCCTCGTGCCTCCGCCGCTACCCTGTTTTTGAAACCCAGGATCGGCCTGCCTGCTCATCCCCGCCCATCCTGCTCCTTGTCTAGTCTGCGCTCTCCTCCTCTCCTCCTCTATCCTGCTGTTCCGAAGGCCTCCTTCTCCTCGTCCTTCTCCTCCTTCTCCTCCTCCTGCGCGTCCTCCGTCCTTCTCCTGCGCCTCCTCCTCCTCCTCCTCCTCCTCCTCCTCCGTCCTCGGCCTGGGCGTGCAGGTTCACCATCCGGTGTGACCCCCTGGTCTCCGTCGCAACCACCCACCGCAGGCTGATGGCAGGGTGCCCTCCCTCCTCGAGACGATGATCGCTGCAGGCCGCACATGTTTCTCCTCCGTCCTCCGTGCTGCTGCTGCTGCTGCTGCTGCTGCTGCTCCCCCTCCCCTTCCCTACCGCGCTGGAATAAGGACCAATCTGGGCCGAGGGGGGCTCTGGATTTTGGGCCGTCTCTCCGATCTGGGTCGTGGCGCCTGTTCACAGCCGAGGCGTTCCGCGGCGAGGAAAAAAATCCCTTCGTTCCTTTTTCTGGTGCGCCTTTCGTTACCACGATGACCGTGCTCGTTCCGTGCCCATTCTGGCTCAAGCTCGTGCTAGGTAAGGCCCCCCGCGCGTACGCATCTATCTGGTTGCCGTCGGGCCATCCCGCCACCGCGCCTAGGTTCTAGGTCGGAGGCCTCTGGGATGCATCCAGGGATCTCTCTGGGGTTCCTCAGAGGAGAAATAAAATCACCTAAGTGCAAGCACTCTTCGGGGACACATATATATATATATATATATATATATATATATATATATATACAGATATATGTACACACGTATGTACACACATATGCATGTGTTTTTGTGCCAGTTGCGTAGGGCTACCAGCCAGCAGTGGTGCAAGCACGGAAGAGACGGCGACAAGCCATGGAAGCATTAAGTTTGGCGCCTTGCCGGCGCTTCGGCATGTGTCACACTTTCGTCAGGGCAGGGCTGCGTAGACGCCGAGTGCCCACTGCATTTCGGACCTCCCGCCAGAATGATTATCGTCCCAGATTCGAGGCTATTCGAAAGTGCAGTGACGTCGGTGACGAAGTGGAGGACTTGGGTAAGGACGCGCGTGTGCCCGCGAGGTACCTCATACACCACGATGATGAGAACAGCGCCTCAGTTCCTCCATTCGGCTGTGATTTCGAGGAGGCAGGGGTACAACGAAAGTATGCATGGACTGATGGGCTGATGAATGGATGAGTGGAGGCAGGGCAAGTAGTGATTGGAGAGGAAGTCTGTAAAGGACTTTAGCTGGTTGAGGGGGATTCGACGATGACGAGGATGAATCTAGATCAGAATGAATCTACCTAGGGACGTACCAACCCATCCGAAGCGAATGCCAGTGTCAGGGGGGGGCATCCGAAGCAAACAAATACATCAAGGGGCTTGCAACTCCTTCGCAAGCTTCACATGACGACGCTACGTTGCATGCAACATTAGATTAGGTAGTGGCGGCATTCCAACGTTTGGCAACCACCTGGAACTCCTGGGGACTTACATCACGTGCGCGTGGGAAGAATCGAAGGAGGACGAGGAAAGAGAAGTTGACGTGGAGAAGGGTGACCATAAACTACAGGAAGGAAACTAATGAGCAGGAGGCAGAAGAGGAGGAGGAGGAGGAGGAGGAGGAGGAGGAGGAGGGGGAGGAGGAGGAGGAGGTTCTACTGCCGACAGCGCCAGCGTCAGGAGCAGCCTGTGAATGACAGGAAGCTGCGAGCCAGCGGAGGACAACAAAGGGAGAACCAGGAGGACACGCATTGGCCTTCTCGGGCAACCGATGCATGCCGGGCAGAACAAGAGCAACCTCGACGAGGAACTGGCCACCGCTCTCCTCCCGGCTACCGGGGCAGTGCAGGCATGCCGCGGGGCCGAGCTCCCGCCTCCAGCCTCTCCTTGGCGGCCCTGCGCGCTCGGGCCTCGGGCGCCCACGCTGCGCATACCGCCCCTCGCCGGACACCCCCGGCAGCGCACGAACGTCTGTCGACGGCGGCGCAGCTGGCGGCGCCCGGGGAGGCAGGCCCCACGCGGCTCTGCGCAGGAACGCGCTCCTCCTCCTGCTCCTCCTCGTCTCCCTCCACCGTCCTCCTCTATCGTCCTCCTCATTCGTCCTTCTCCCCCTCCTCCTCCCTCCTCCTCCTTCTCCTCCTCCTCCTCCTCCTCCTGCTCCCTTTCCTCCTCCTCCTACTCCTCCTCCCTCCTCATCCTCCTCCTCTTCCTCCTCCTCTTCGTCATCCTCCTTGTCCTTCTTCTCTTCCTCCTCCTCCTGCTCCTCCTCCTCACGCGACCCGCGACAGATGCGCAGCTGGCAGCACCCAGGGGCGGCCTGTGCTCGTCAGGGCGTGCGCAGCGCGTCGCTCCGATGAGCCTCCCCAGAGCTCACGACTGGCTGCGCGGACGCCTTTGGCAGCGCCCACGGGGGTTGAGGCCTTTGTGCGTCTGACCGAGAGAGCGATGATGCCATGCTAGAACAACTTGAGACGACACACGCCCCTCAGATAGCGTTCGAGGAGCATCAACTTCCGTGTGCTCCAGAGGTCGCTTCAGAGAGTCAAGGATCTGGAATGGACACTGGGCGCTCTCTTGGATCCTTGGTTCGTCGAGTTTTCGTAGATATGGACCTGCGCAACTGTTTAAGAACATGCTTGGAGTGAAGTGTGTCTTTTTAGCTAAAGGCTTTCCCTAACTCTAAGCATTGGTGTACAGGTGTCATGGTTTGAGCCACGTGGGTCCGGGTGCTTTCGAGACGGCTCAAGAGGCCCCCGATGTGGCCTCAGGACGCTGGAACAATGTTAGGGCACGGTGGAAACCCGGAGATTCGCAAGCCCCCCCCCTCCCAGGCCTCGGAGAGCCGCGCAACCAACAAAGGGCAGATTTGCGATCGAGAGCGCTCGGGAGGGCCCACAGGCAGCCCAGATATTCTTTGCCCGGGGCTCTCGGGCGGCATCTGCAGGGTTCAAGTCAGGAGGAGAAGGTGCCCATACCACTGCTGTCGTCCTGTCTCCACCTTCTTGGGCCTCCTCGGAGGCCCTCGTCGACACCGGTGGATTCGCCTCGGGATTCTGGTCAGAACGCACCCCGGGAGAGGTCCGCGGAGTAGCGGTATCGGTCCTTTCTGGTTTCCCGAAGCGTCCAGCTGTCTTGAGCACCCCCTCCTCGTACTCAGGCTTGTTCTCCTCTTTTTTCTCCGTCGCCTGCTCTTTCCTCCAGCCTCCTGTCTCCTCCTCCTTCCTCCTCCTCCTCCTTCCTCCTCCTTCTCCTCCCCTTCTCCTCCTCCTTCCTCCTCCTCCTCCTCCTCCTCCTCCTCCTCCTTCTCTTCTGTCGCACCCCGAGGCCGTCGTACATCCGCACGTGTGCACGACAAGCACGCACACATGTGCACACGCGCATAGGCCATGGCGCGCGCCCGGGCATGCAGCATTTTGCGGCTGGGCGCGTCAGAGTAAGCGGCCCAAGGATGCAGATGAAGGGGAGGCTGGGGAGAGGGGGGCTGGAGACCGATAGAGAGAGAGAGAGAGAGAATGAGCGAGCGAGAGAGAGAGCGCGAGAGATGAGAGGGATAGTAAGAGGGCATTCTGCAGGATGAGGGGCCTACGCTGCCGCAGGTAAAGCGCAGCTGCCAATGCGGGATTTTGTCCGAAGCGCGTCTCCCTGCCCTGCGACCACATTCGGATGCAACTCCTGGGAGGTCAAATTCTGATTTAGCCCTGGTCCGAAATCCCGTTTAATCCAGCTTAATCCCGCTAAATCCCGCTTCATTCGGCTCAATCCCGTTTAATCCCGCTTAATCCGGCTTGATCCCGCTTGATCCGAGGCCCACTCTGGCGTAACAGCCCCCCAATGGGGCTTAATCCTTTTTAATCCTTCCGACGAGAACCAGTACTTCTTCCTCAATCCTCCTTAATCCTCCTTAATAGTCCTTAATCCTCCTCGATCTTTCTTATTCCTTAATCCTCCTTAATCCTCCTTGATCCTTCCGACGAAAACCTCCCAGCAGTTGCCTCCTAAATCGCAGGGCTGGCGCGCCGGGGCGCCCGCCGCGTGCGGAGGTGCTGTACTGCGAGCTGCACCCCCACTGCGGGGACAGGCCCGGCACCGCCTCCTGCCGCGTGGCTTCAGTCGGGCCCGTCCCCCTACAGGAGGAGTATTTACAAATAGTAAAAAACAGTCTGGGGATTATTTTTTTGGGAATATGTTTTTGGACAGGCCCGGCATCGCCTCCTGCCACGTGGCCTAAGTCGGGCCCGTCCCTCCACAGGAGGAGTATTCAAAAATAGTAAAGAAATAGTATGGGGACTATTTTTGAAGTATTTTTCGACAATTTTGGAGCATTTTTTGGTGCATTTTCTATTTTTCGTCAAAAATCCCCCTGTAGAGGGGGACACGCCCGACTTAACACATGGCATTTCGTTCGCGCTCCGTCTCGGGGTGTGCAGCTCTTCTGCAGTCTCTCGGCACGGTGGGGGCGTTGGTTCAGGAACGTGCGCCGGAGGCTTCAGACCCTGGGGGTTTCCTTGTCTGATAAGGGCGGCGGTGATGTCCATGGCCAATCCACGATCGAGGCTCAAGTGGCTTCGAGACCCTGGATTCCTTGTCCACTGGTTCCCTATCCAATGCCCCCACCGTATCTTCTGGCGGGGACGCACTCGTTGTTCAGGACACCTTCGCAGTGGCCTCTCGGCAGCAGCAGGCCCATGCGGCGGCCGTCGCCGTCGCGTGCAGCGCTGCGGGTGCCGCCGCCGCCGCCAGCCACGGCGCAGCCCTGCGCTCGCATCCGCAGTTGCAGGGCTGCTGGTGGCCGAATCATTTCGGCGGCAAGCGAGGGGGGGAAGTGAGAAGGAGAAGTTAATCTCAGAAGGCGGCGGGACTTCTCAGAAGCCCTCCGGCCTTCTGAGAAGTTTTCCGTGTCTTCGGGGATGGCTTAGAAAACTTCCCAGAAGGCCTGGCGTCTTCCGAGCCTTCTGAGAAGGCCTTCTCAAATCCCCCCCTCGCTCGCAACCAAATCATGTCATCGATGTGGCGGGTGCTTGTGTTTGTTCCTGCCCCGACATTGCATCCGACCCGAGGGATCCGCTATTCTAGATCCTTGAACTTTAGTGGATCCTGGCCAGTTATCCGAGCGCCATGCCGATGCATTCGCTTGCGGTCGGATGCGCTTCCCAGGACCTTGAAAGGCCGACCCCTCGGATCTGATATCTTGTTGGAGACCTATTTGTGTCCTCTCTTGCCGAACCATCGTGCAGCTTCGAGGGATGGGCGGAACACGGATCCCCGAGCGCGTTCCACTCCTTGCAGAGTGCTTAATCGCAAACGTCCGAAAACACATGTGTGCCCAAACGTCGTGGATCGTAGATCCCCCGCGGCGGATCCAGGCCATTTGCGAGTAGTGACTTTGCGAGTGGTGGAACGCGCTTGCTCGGTAGCAAATCATGGGAGCCTGGTCTGCCCTTTTAATTGTGTCTTTAATGCCGATTGGCGTCGCTTAGCGTCTGGGAGTCGATGAGATAGCGCCGATTTAGCGTCGGTTAGCGTCGATTAGCGTCGATCCAGCGTCGATGAGCGTCGATGTAGCGTCGATGAGTTGCCACCGAACATTTGCGAGCAGTTGCTCTGCGAGTGGTGGAACGCGTTTGTCTAACGGATGGCGTATCTCACCCCGAATCGCGCAGGGCGAAGCTGGTGCTCTACGAGAACGAGCTCTGCGAGGCCGCGGCGGGGATGCCCCGGCCCGCCGGCTCTTCGCGTCGACCCTCGCCCTCAACCCCTTGCACGGCCCGGCCTGGCAGAAGAGGGGCATCCGCCTGGTAACATCGGGGAGCATACGGTGGAGACCCATGCCAAGAAACACCCTGCTTACCTCCAGGGTGCCCTGGGTTTCTTAATTTTTGGGCTTGCGCCACACCGCCGACCCCCTGAGGAATCGGCGGTTGTTGCGTGTGTTGCTCCCGAGGGCCTCTTGTGCGCCTTTTGGGGGCTCCTTGGAGCTCTTTTGGGGCTTCATGGGGGCCTTTTCGGGGCCTTTGGGCTGACATTCTCAGTATTCGCCGTGCACGCATGGGGAATGGGGCGAGAACCCGCGTATACAGACGGAGGGCATCTGTCAAAACACCCGACGCATGATTATCGAATGGCCTTCGGTGCATCCCGCCACCGTGCTTGTGCTGCGGGTCTGAGGCCACTCGGATGGCTGGTGGGGTCTCATGGGTGGCGTCTCGGAGGCGTTTTGGAGGCAGTTTTTTATAACCCTCCTGCGGTGGGTATTCCATTTGAATGGAACACTGCCCACGCGACTTCTCCTTCTCCCACCCCCCTCCTCCTCTCTTCTTTTCTCTCCTGCCTCTCACCTCGCTCCTTCCTGCGTGCCAGCTTGCCTCCCACCCAGCCATCCCTGGGGGGCTGCGATCTGCGAACATGTCTCCACTTTCGAGGGCTGCTGGAGGTCCAGCGGAGTGACGTCTACCCAGGCCACCAGGAGACCTCGAAATCCTTGTTGGGATGCGATCTGCGAAGCTGTCGCCACTTTCGAGGGCGGCTGGGGAGTCCAGCGAAGTGACGTCTTACCCAGACCACCAGGAGACCTCGCCGTCCCTGTGGGCTTGCGATTTGCGAAGCTGTCGCCACTTTCGAGAGCTGCTGGGGGGTGCAGCGGAGTGACGTCTTACCCAGACCACCTCGAGACCTCGCCATCCCTGTGGGGCTGCGATCTGCGAAGCTGTCGCCTCTTTCGAGGGCTGCTGGGGGGTCCAGCGGAGTGACGTTTCACGCAGACCACCTGGAGACCTCGCCATCTCTGTTGAGCTGCGATCTGCGAAGCTGTCGCCACTTTCGAGGGCTGCGGGGGGTGCAGCGGAGTGACGTCTTACGCAGACCACCAGGAGACCTCGCCATCCCTGTGGGGCTGCGATCCGCGAAGCTGTCGCCGCGTCGAGGGCCGCTGGGGGGCTCAGCGGAGTGACGTCTTACGCAGATTCAGATGAGATCTCTCCCCATTTTCAGGGGTCCAGAGGTGGCGGAGGAGGAAAGGCGGGGTGTGTCTTGATTTCGATGGTTTCTCTATGGACAGCGTGACGTTCCCGCACCAGAAATCAATTTCGTCCTGTTGTCTCAGGGTTGGGTTTCTTGTGGAAGGTTTCTCGTCGACTGGCCTCCACTGTACAAGGGACAGACAGGACAACTCGGCTTGGCATTGCTCGGACGTGTGCACCCTTTCCCCGGCGACGACCCTCGAGGAGCATCCCAGATCATCTGGCAAAGAACACACTCACGAAACCAACAAGTGCACGGGGCATGGACGTCCGAACGATGGCACGGCGGAGGTCCGCGCGGACTCCTCGGATCAGCGCGGGGGCCACCTGTCAGCGCCCGAGGCGCCGTCCAGCGCCGATCCAAGACACCCGCGCGGACCTCCGAGCTTTTATGTTTAGGTCATTGTTTGTTCCCCGATAGGTCATGTATCCCAGCGGCACCGTGGGAACACGACCAGTGACCAGGACTCGGGTGGTATGAGCTCCCGGCGCGCCCGTCGTGGGGTCAGAAGGCGAGATGAGGAAGAAAGGAACTGGCGGGCAAACCGGAGGGCGAAGGAGAGTGTGACGAGGAGGGGAAGAGTAGGGCGAGGTGGATGACAAAGAGGAAGGCCATTAGCAGTCAAAGAGGAGGCGAAGAGAATTTTTGATGGGAGTGGGCATTCTCATCCTCCATCTTCTCCTCCTCGTCCTCCTCGCTGCCATCCTCATCCTCCTCCCAGTGGAGGCGGGCGCCCTCTGAAGACACGTAGGAGAGGGCTGGGCAGGCCCCGGTGCTCGACGTCTATCTCACGGAGCGGTCGCTGTGCTGTGAGAAGATCGGCATCAATTGCAGCTGCTTCTCCGTGGAGGACAGGATGCCAGAATCAGGGGGAGGGTGAAGAGTGGGATGAACGGCGTCGAACTTGACCCAGGGGCTCTCGGGAAGTGCAGTCGCATGCCACATGCAATCCGGGCCGATCTACCAGCCTTGCCAGCTAGCATCCACTATCGTATGCGCTCGGGTACAGTCATTTCAAAAGATCGGGCGCTGGTGCCTGATCCTCCCATCTGTTGCTCGATGCTGATTTCTCGAGGACCACCAGTTCTCCACGAGGACGCTCTCCGAGCGCAAGCTCTGGCTCCGCGCGATCTCTAACCTGAAGGCCCCGTGGCACCGACGTCGAGTTTCAGCTGGCTCGAACGTCAAGAGCAACCTTTGCTTTGGAGGGATACACTTCTGTTTTTTCGTTTACCACTACCCTCCCACTACCTCTACCACGACCACCACAGCTACCACTACCACTAACTGCCACTACCATTACCACTACCATTCCTTCTACTGCTGGTACTTCTGCTGCTAGTACTCATACGAATACTGCTGCTACTGCTACTGCTGCTGACTGCTACTGCTGCTGCTACTGCTGCTGCTACTGCTACTGCTACTGCCACCGCTACTATTACTACTACTACTACTGCTACTACTACTACTACTACTACTACTTCTTCTACTACTACGACTACATCGACTACGGCTACTATTACGACTACTACTACTACGACGACTACTACTATTATGATTACTACTACTACAATTACTACAATTACTACTACTACTACTACTACTGCTACTACTACTACCTCAACGACTACTACTACTGCTGCTACTACTATCCCTACTACTACTACTACTACTACTACTACTACTACTACTACTACTACAGTTACTACTACGACTACTACTACTACTACTACTACTACTACTCGTCCTTCTACTCATGCCATCACTCCAACGGCAACTACTAGTCTTAACGCTACGACTACGACCACGGCGACGACGAAGACTACTACGACAACTAGTTCTACTATTAGTAGTAGCTACCACTACTACTACTACTACTACTACTACTACTACTACTACAGCTACAACTACAACTACAACTACAACTACAACTACAACTACAACTACAACTACAACTACAACTACTACTACTTCTGCCAGTACTTGTACCCGTACTAGTACTAGGATATGGCTATTACAATTCGTATATTTGAGATTATATATATGTATATATATATATATATATATAATTGAAAGAGCGTGTTCTACCGCTGCTGGCGGAAAACCAGGGGGGGTCTCTACCGGTTCGAACCCCTCCCCCCCCTCCCCCCCCCCTCCGGAAAACAGGGTGGGGTCACTACCGGTTCGAACCCCTCCCCCCCCCCGTTCATCATGAAAAGGTGGGGTGGTCACTACCGGTTCGAACCCTTCCCCCCCCCCCCACCCCCCCGAAAACCGGGGGGGGTCAATACCGGTTCGACCCCCCCCCCCCCCTCGAAAACTGAGGGGGGGGTGCGGACAATGGTGGGGACGGTGGTGATGGGGACAGTGGTGAGGGGACAGCGGGACAGTGGTGACAGTGGTGGGGACGGTAGTGGTGGGGACAGTGGTGAGGACAATGGTGGGAACAGTAGGGTCAGTGGACAGTGGTGGGGACGGTGGTGGTGGGGACAGTGGTGTGGGGACAGTGGGAATGAGGTGGAAACAGTGGGAAAGTAGAGGGTACAGTGGTGGGGACAGTGGTGAAGGCGGTGGCGAGGACGGCGGTGGGACAATGGGACAGAGGTGCAGTGGGGACAGTGGTGCGAACAGTGGGGACTGGTGGGAACAGTGGGACAGCTTAGTGGGACAACGGAGGAGTCAGTGGGACAGTGGGGACAGTGGGGATAGTCGGGCAGTGGTTGGGGCCGCGGAGAAAGTGGGGAGAGTGGAACCCTGGTGGGAACAGTGGTGGGGACAGTGGGGACAGTGCGACAGTGGTGGGGGGCACTGGTGGGGAGAGTAGGGACGGTGGTGGAGCCAGTGGGGACAGTGGTGGTGAGGACAGTGGCGCTGGGAACAACAGTGGGGGATGTGGTGCGGACGGTGGTGGGGACCGGGAGT
This sequence comes from Prorocentrum cordatum, assembly GCA_963575745.1. NCBI lineage: Eukaryota > Dinophyceae > Prorocentrales > Prorocentraceae > Prorocentrum > Prorocentrum cordatum. The sequence goes on from CAUYUJ010015354.1 coordinate 194,112, forward strand.
CGTTTGCTGGCGGTGAGTGGGGGAGGGCGGGGAGGGGTTCGAACCGGTAGTGACCCCCCCCTCCGGTTTTCGGGGGGGGGGGGGGGTTCGAACCGGTAGTGACCCCCCCCCGGTTTTCGAGGGGAGGGGGGGGGGGTAGGAGAGGGGGGGGCTTTGCCGGGGGAGGAGAGGGGGGGGGAGGGGTTCCAGCAGGGGGGGGGGGTTCGGAGGGGGGGGGACCCCCGGGCTCCGGAGGGAAAGTGCGGCAATTTTCCAAGCAGTAGAGCGGCGGTGGATCACGCTCTCTCTCTCTCTCTCTCTCTCTATATATATGTATAGATATGGTGAGGTCTTCCGCGGAGATCTGGGAAGTGATTGTTTTGCTGCTTTTCGCGAAGATGTTTTTTTCGGCACGTTTTTTTTCTTGTTGTTCGGATTTCTCTGTAACTCCGCAGCAACGAGAATCGTTTTCTAAGGGCGCCACAACAGCAATCCTTGTCTAAGGGCGCCACAGAAGAGATCCCTTTTAAAAGGCCGCCACAAAAAGGGATCCTTTTGTAATGCTGACACACAAGGAATCCTTTTATAAGGCCGCCACAAAAGGTGTCCTTTATGAGGCCGCTACAAAAGGAATCGCTTTGTAAGGCCGCCACAAAAATAATCCCTTTGTAAAGCTGCCACAGAAGGAATATTTCTGTAAGGCCGCGAATCAGTTTTGGGCAGCGAGGAGCGGAACACCAGGAAAACAATGAAAAACAAGGACAACAAGGATAACACAGCGAACAACAAGGAACAACAATTTGAGTATTGTGTTTTCATATGTTTTCTTTAGGTTTCATTTTTTGTTGGCTGTGTTTTCATATGTTGTCTTTGGTTTTCAGTGTTTGTTTGATGTGTTTTAATGTTTTTCCTTCGGTGTTCAATGTTTTTGGCTGTGCTTTTGCAGGTTTCCTGTTGTCTTCATTGTTTTTTTGCTGTGTTTTTATATGTTTCTTTGGTTTTCATTTGTTTTGGCTGTGTGCTTCTAGTTTTTTCACAATTTCCTTGTTTTTTCGCTGTGTTTTCATTGTTTTCATAGTTTTCCTTGTTTTCCTGGTTTTCCGCTCCTGGCTTCCGAAAACTCATCAGGCCGCAACAAAAACAATCCCTTTGTAGGGCCGTTACTATAGGAATTCCCTTTGTAAAGTCTGCCACAAAAAGGGACCTTTCTGTAAGGCCGCGAACCAGTCTTGGGCAGCAGGCAGCGAGGCGCTCGTGTGGGAGACTTTGTTTCCTGCAGAGTACATTATTACAGGAAGCACAACATCCCTAGTCGGCGCTACCCGATGGGCATTCCCGTGCAGTTCTCATTGTCGAAAGAAGCCAGGGCATACGCCATGGAAGCAGAGGACGGAAGCTCCGCTATGTCCGGCAACGTGTTCTTCGACATTGACATCGAGAACTGCTTCGTGGTGCTCCTCTGCAACAGTTTGGAGGATGCGTCGTTGGACATCGGGGACTACCCAACTCTCGTGTCTTTCAAGAACAACCACAAATCGTGGATAGCATTTCTGTGCGATTATCTTGGTGTCAGCATGAAGGACGCAAAGCGCGTTTTTATCCGCCTCGTGCACCTAGTTGTTCCTCGCAACGGTTTGCCTTTCCTATGGAATCTTTCTCGGGAGATTAAGGGGGCCGTGAAACGTTTCTTAAGTCAGCCGCAGTTTCCATATTTGCAGAATGTGTTCAATGAGAGGCCAAATCCAACGGCTACAAGACTGCGCTGTGCACTGTCCAGTATTGAAGATTCAATCGTGGACGAAGCCGAGACGACTCTCAAGACACTAGGCGGGATCAGTATTAACACTTGCATGTTCGACGGGATGATTGTCGCAGCACCGCCGACAGCCGTTTCGGACATCGACATGGTTTTATCGGCGTGCTCGGCTCGTCGAAGAGTGACCTTCACGGTGCAGCAGTTCCACCCGCAGAGCGGCGAGAGGGACTCCGTTGGCGGCGCCGCGCAGCTGAGCGCGTTCGAACGAGAGCAGCAGCTCGCGTACATCCAACTCCGAGACGGAACCATCAGCTCCGAGAGCGAGTTCTTCGGATTGGTTACGGAAGTGGAGCGCCGCTACAGTCGCTCCGCGTCTCTGTTGAAGAACTTGATGAGACAGCATCCTCGGCCAGAGCTACTTCGCCACAGTAGCTCCTTGCCAGACGTGCCAGACAGACCGTGGAATTAATTCGGCGGGCAGAACGGGGGCGCCGGCGGGGATTCCGAACGAACAGTTCGCCAGAGAAGGGCATTCGCGTTGCTTTCAAGGGCCGCGTGCTCTAGGCGTCGTGGGGCTTGCCTGGGTGGTGCGTGATCGGCGACGCCGCGTGGGGGGCATGCGCAGCACGCCATTCTCTTTCACATATTGCGG
>CAUYUJ010015354.1:206498-241498 GCA_963575745.1 Prorocentrum cordatum
TCTCCGCTCGGTGCAGGTGGTTCCGAATGGCACCCTCCATGGAGCCGCCCACGTCACACTTGTACAGTCCTTCCAAGATCGCCAGCGCGAAGGGCGGCGCTGGCGACCCTATCTCCTGCAGGCGTTTCTTGTCCTCTGGGGTGTCGCTCTTCCTGAGGGGGAAGTCCAGGGTGTACTTGTAGCCTTCGATCTCCTACGCTATGATCCCTGGGAGCTCTTTCCTCATCGTGTAGATGTCCGTATTGTTGCTGCCATTCAGCCTGGTCTTGTGCGTCGTCTGAAGCAGCATGTGGCAAGTCACGTTCAGCGTGCAATTGTTCCACTGGTGGCAATTCAGGGGCCGCGTGGTGTAGTTCTGCATGTGTTGGCCCTCTGTGTTCGTGAGGATGTTGAAATTGAAGCTCAGCGTCCAGTAGTTCGGGGTCAGCGTGTCGTAATCCTGCCTGTGCTGGCCCTCTGTGTTCGTGAAGATGTTGAACTTGAAGCTCAGCGTCCAGTCCTGCACGTACTGGTCCTCTGTGTTCGTGAGGATGTTGAATTTGAAGTTCAGCGTCCAGTCGTTCAGGGTCAGCGTTGTAATCCTGCATGTGCTGGCCCTCTATGTTCGAGATGATGTTGAAGTTGATTTTCATTGTCCAGTAGTCGTTCGCAATCTGGGTGGGGTAGTCCATGTGGCCAGTCACGTTCGGCGTGCAATTGTTCCACTTGTGGCAATTCATGGGCCGCGTGGTGTGCCTGTGTTGGCTCTCTGTGTTCGTGATGATGTTGAAGTTGAAGCTCAGCGTCCAGTAGTTCAGGGTCAGCGTAGCGAGTCCTGTGCTCAGCAGGTGCGCGGCGCCCGCGCTCCGGAGCACGGCCATGGCGGTCTGGCGGTGTGCGGGGTGTCGTCAAGCGGCCCCCTGCCTTTTAGGCATGGCAAGGGGGCGGTGACTGGAGGCCGCTGCTTCATCAATGGCCTGAGCGCGCGGCGGCCTTTGATGATGATGATGATGATGATGATGATGATGAAGATGATGATGATGATGATGATGATGATGATGATGATGATGATGATGATGATGATGATGATGATGCTGGTGACGATGATGATGCTGCTGATGATGCTGCTGCTGATTGTGGTGGTGATGATGATTATGACACTGGCCTTGGTGTCAACGATGATGGCGATGCGGATGACGGGTGGTGATGGTAAAAATGATGATGGTGTTGTTGATGATGGTTCTCATGACTAAACACTTGATTATGAGACGTAGCAGTCGAAGCAGCACTCAGATACTTTTGTTTGATCACGGTTTGGACAACTGGTGTTATCATGTGTAGTAGTCGCCGTGCCGACATTGTGGAAGACGCCTGCTGCGAACCACAGCCGCCCCCTTGCCTTTTGGTAGCGCCGATGTGGCCAAACGTTGAGCCGAAGCCTTGGACCAGTCCTGGGACATCGTTCAGGAGTCTTGGAGTGGGGTTTGGCAGTACTGGTGTCGTTTTGCGACCAAGGAGAGCGCCCGGGGGGAACACGCACGCAGTCGCCTGTGCGGGCATGCGGGTTGGACGGGGCCTCACCTCAGACAGCTCGCACTCATTCTAAGGCGCACCGAGTGCCAGGAGTACAGTGGCGGATTGTCAATGCGAGTTGGGGACTCGCAACTTCCAGCAACACCCTTAGTTTCACTAATTGGACACGTCCATGTCGGCGTCGGAAACAACTTCTTTTCTGGTTGCCGTCGCTGGGCTTTCTCTGCCTGGGATTGAGTTGCCCGAGGGCCATACCATTATCATTTTTCACAGGGGCATGTATGGCAATAGCTATATATAGTATGTGCATGGAGGGGGGTGGTTTCGAGTGCGTGATGTGTTCAGGAGCACCTGTCCACCATGACGTGCTCGAACGACACCACCGCTCCCAAGGACCGGCATGTGTCCTTTCGGGTTGGTGCAGTTGCAGCCGTTTGCATGCACATGTCCATGACTCAGGGCTTTTCGTATCCTGCTTCATCTGCTCGACTGCCAGTCCCTCACATTGGAGGTGGAAGTTTAGGCGGATGATGGTGGTGAGGGGGGACTCAAGCAGGCCCGGGATGAGGACGCATCGCTCCACAGCGTTCTGGATCGGTCCGCGACGGCCGCGGCGCCCGATACATCTTCCAGACTTGGCAGCTCTCAGAGATTCCCGATTGATCATCCTCACCCTACCTCCATCTTAGACCCGGGCGCAACTCCATCGGGTGGCCGCACACCTGCCACAACCCGCGCTCTCACCCCGCACCGCATCTCCTCACTTCATCCGCCCGGCTCTGTGCCTTTCGCCCCCCCCGCCCCCTGCTCCCGCTTGAGACGATTACAGTCGGACCGAGGTATAGGGATGGAGGTCGGTTCGGGGAGGGTGCCCTGATGTTCTTCGTGCTTGTTGGGCGTTCTTGTGCATCCCGGGGATGGTACCCTTGGATGTTCTGGTTGTTCTGGCCGACGGGGGGCCTCCTGTTCTTGAGGGATGTTCTGCTGGCCCAGGTCCGACTGTACGAGCAGGATGTTGGCGGAGCAGGAAGGTGAGAATCCTCCTCCTCCTCCTCCTCCTCCTCCCTCCTCCTCCTCCTCCTCCTCCTCCTCCTCCTCCTTCCTCCTCCTCCTCCCTCCTCCTCTTTCCCCTCCCTCCCTCCCTCCCTCCTCCCCTTCCTTTCCCCCTCCCCTCCCCCTCCCCCTCCCCTCCCCCTCCCCCTCCCCTCCCTCCCTCCTCCCTCCCTCCTCTCCTCCTCCTCGATTCCTCCCTCCTCCTCCCTCCCTCCCTCCCCCCTCCCCTCCCTCCCTCCCTCCCTCCCTCTTTCCTCCCTCCTCCTCCCTCCTCCCTCCTCCCTCCCTCCCTCCCTCCCTCCCGCGCGCGCCGTTTCCGCCGCCCTCCTGCTCCTGCGCGTGGGGGGCCGCCTGAGCCTCTCGGGGCGGGGCATCCCTCCGCCGGGGGGAGATGTGGGCGACGGTCGAGGCGGGCGCATCTTCAGAGAGAGAGAGAGAGAAGGAGGGCGGGGGAAACAAACATAGGCACAGGCACAAGGCGGAGGAGGAGGAGGAGGAGGAGGAGGAGGAGGAGGACGAAGAGAGGAGGAGGACCAGTGGAAACCCAAGAGTCATCAACGATGTTGGAATCACCCCTCCCTCCAAACTCCCTCTTCAGATCCCCCTACAACGGGTCATTTCCATTGAGAGAGCTGCCTCGTTGGAAGACCACAGTTTGAAGATCTTGAAGCGTGTCAAAACATTGTTCTCGGGATTTCAACGCCACGTATCAACCTGACTGCTGCGTCTTGACGATCCATAATCGTGCCAGAACACCGTTCTTGCGACTTCAACACAGCGAATCAATATAACTGTTGCGCCCGCATAATCTTGAATCCTTCCACAACACCATGTCTGGTACGTGGATCATGGGATTCCGTGAAGCTCTGGCACATGTTGAAAACGAGTGTGCGCGGCGCTAAGGCGAGAGCCATATTTTGAGAAGGAGCCGCCCTCAATCCGTGAAGTTCATGCACATATTTAAGGCGAATGTGCGCGGCGCTAAGGCGAGAGCTACATTTTGAAAATGAGCCGCCCTCAATCCGTGAAGCTCTTGCACATGTTTAAAAATAAAGCTGCGCGCTAAGGCGAGAGCCACATTTTGAAAACCACCTTCCCACAACCCGTGAAGCTCTTTCAAATTTTGAAAACGAGCGTGCGCGGCGCTAGTGCGAGAGCCACATTTTGAAAACGACCCGCCCTCAATCCGGAAGCTCTTGCAAAGTTGTAAAACGCATGTACGCGGCGCTCAGGCGAGAGCCATATTTTGAAAACGACCCGCCCTCCATCTGTGAAGCTGTTGCCACTTTTTAAGCTTCAGAGGCATAACTGGTGAAGGAGTCTGAGGCGAGACGCCAGGCCCGCCCTAAAGACTGGCCTCGGGGTGCGACAGGGAGGAGTTATCTACAAGAAGAAGGAATGGGGGATGAGGATTATGATGATGATGATGATGATGATGATGATGCTGATGCTGATGATCATGATGATCATGATGATCATGATGATGGTGATGATGATGATCATGATGATGATGACGATGATGATGATGATGGTGATGATGATGATCATGATGATGATGATGATGATTGATTGATTGATTGATTGATTGATTGATTGATTGATTGATTGATTGATTGATGATGATGATGATGATGATGATGATGATGATGATGATGATGCTGATGATGATGATGATGATGATGATGATGAGGGGAGGAGGAGGAGGAGGAGGAGGAGGAGGAGGAGGAGAGGAGGATGATGAGGGGGAGGAGGAGGAGGAAGAGGAGGATGGGAGGAGGAGGAGGAGGAGGAGGAGGAGGAGGAGGAGGAGGAGGAGGAGGAGGAGGGAGGAGGAGGAGGAGGAGGTGGAGGAGGAGCGGGCGGGGCGGGAGCAGCGGCGGTCGAGACAGGCGCATCTCCGGAGAGAGAAAATATCATAGGCACAGGCAACAGCACGCGTGGATTCCCAGAGATCCAACGTATGGAAAAATCACGACGGAGATGGATTTGCAGTTTTCGGCCTCCAGGGGTCCTTGCCGGGCCTCGGGGCCGTCAAAGAACGACTTGGGATGAAAAGTCAGTCCTGGGGATTGGTTCGAGACTTCCGGGGACCCCGTACGGGAAAAATCACGACATCAGATCTCTGGGTTTCCGTGCAAGCAGGAGAACATGTGGGCAGTGGATGGGGGCTCCCTCACTTGCGACACGGAGTAATTCGTGGAGTGGTGGGCTAATTCGACTCAGCTGGGTGGCCACACGTGTCCGGGGGCCCATCTGACCCGTATTCATCATTCCCCACGCATGCAGTCACCAGCATTGCATGCCAGCCCGCCGAGCGAGCTGCGAAGAGGGGCTCCCTCACAGTATCCCCCCCCCCGGCTCTCGGAGTGAGGGCCTTCTCCGAGACGGCGCGCAGGAGGGTGCTGCCGTGCCGAGCCCGCCGCCCCCCTCCTGCCGTGGCCCCCCCGCGAGAGGACGCGCTGCTGCAGCGCAGCCTGCAGAGGCCCGCCAGCTGGCGGGGCGGCGGCCGAGGCCGGCCGCATCGGCGACGTGCCACTGCTGCCGCCCGCCGCCTGCGGCGGGCCCGTGCCGTCTCGCAGGGGAGGCAGAGGTGCCCCCTGCCGCTGCCCTGCCCTCGGTTTCGCCTCGCTGGGCCTCCAGGGGAGGCCCCTCGCCGCCTCCGCCGGATTCGCCTCTGGCATCCGGGTCAGAGGGCACCCGGCGAGAGGTCGGGGCAGCCGCGGTATCGGGGGTGCCTTTTGGTATCCCCGCTCTCGGCGTGGCGGCCGCGGCCCCCCCCCCCTGAACCTCACCTTCGCCTCCTCCTGCCCGTCCTGCTTCACGGTCCTGCTTCTCCTCCTTCCTCCTCGTTTCCTCTCCTCTCCGCCAGGTCCCCCTCATCCTGCATTCAAGTCGGGCCTGTCCCTCTACACTCTACAGGAGGAGTGTCCAAAAATAGTCAAAATAGTATGGGGACGTTTTTGTTTGACCATGTTTTCCCATTTGGGGGCATTAAAAAATATTAGTTTTTTTTTTTTTTTTTTTTTTTTTTTTTTTTTTTTTTTTTTTTTTTTTTTTTTTTTCAAATAATTTTATTAAAAAGAATAATAATGATTTGTCGCCCAAAGTCCGCCTGTAGGGGGACATGCCCGACCTAATCCTACATTGGTAGGGTGATGGCGCCTTGCCTATCTGAGCGCACGCTGCCCCCTGGGCCCCGAGGCTGGTCTGAGGTCCTTGGCGTGTGCACCCAGTCATCCTGGCTGGGCCTGCAGAGGGTACTCCTGCCCCTCCTTCTCCTCTTAAATTTGGCCTCTCCGCCCCGGGCGCGCAAGCGCTCAAGCTTGAAGCAAACGTCGTCTCGATAGGAACCGGCCTTCGCGGCGAAACGTGATACTAACATGGTGTGGTGACGTTAACCCCGGCCGGCCACCTGAGCACCAAAAAAAACTCCTGCTCTGTAGCGCACGCCCCTGCCACGGACAGATCTAGGTGCACGTGCTGCTTGTCTTCCGGTAAGCACCCATGGGAGCTGATAAGGCAACCGTGCCCTATACCACAAGGGACTGATCACGTTGCACGACGAGTGGGTCAACCTGTGCCGTGGGCCCACTCGTCGACCAACGTAGCCCACCTGATCAGGGCTTGCCTCAAGACGCCTTCATCTGATATTCAGGAGTCTCGTCTCCAGCATTGGCTGGGCGGGCGACACAACAGGACACGATGCATAAGTGTTGATGCCCATGCTGCGGGAGCGGCCTTTCAGGGCAATTGTGCTTTAGTCCCTTACTGGGGGCCCCAATGTCGGGTTGTTTTCTCTTGCTCTTTTTCGTTCAGATTTCCAGCTTGTCTCCCTCCTTAGCGTCCTCCCCCCAAGAGAGGCAACAACAGCGACCGCTGACGTGGCGTTTGCCAAGACGCCATCTGCGTTCACCAATCAGTCCTGCCCTGCTCGATTCCTTCTCCAGGTGAGTAAGCTAAAGTCCTTCGTTTGCATGTGTGCTAATGATGACGGTGGTTCTCCTGCCCTTTATTCTCTCCCCTCTTCGTCCCTCCCCCCCCTCCCCGTTCACCTCCTGCTGCCGCCGCTGCTGACCACGGTGGGTTTGTGCTGCTTCGGCGCGGCGGTTGCGAGGGCGCGGCCGCTTCAAGATCGTAAGCCCCCACGACAGGCTTCGGGGGCCCGCTCGCGGGGGCCCCAAGGCCCCGGCATCAGCTTGCCCGCCTCGCGCACGGTGCAGGCCGACTGTACGCGTCAACGCTCCGCCCACGACGTCGCTTCTTGGTACCGCTTGGACCACCACTCGCCCTTCGAACCGTGGACGAATGGCAAGCACCCGCACCTGCGGGCACGCGCAACGGGGGTCAGCTCTAAGGGGGGGGGGAGGGGTCTGCCGATCCCCCCTGAGCACCTTTGGCTGGCCCTGGTCTGGGAGCCAGGGCAAACCTTGTCCCCCCGCCCCGCTCGTCCTGTGTGCGAGCCGTATTCCAGATTTCGTAATACAGGGAGGGGGGTCTCATTTCGGGGGGTGGTCTCTTCCAGGCTATCTTGGAGGGCCTGGTGGGTCTGGGGACGATGTTTTGGAGTGTTCTCCCACGGGGGAGGTCTGAAATGGCTTGTCTTGGAGGGTCCAGACCCCCTCCCTTTTATTACGAAATCTGGAGTTGTTATATCCGTGCCCACTGCGCCTCGGATTCTCGGCCTCCCTCCCCCAGAAGCCCGAGGCGCGACTGATATTGGCAACATCCAGCCTCTGGCGAGACGTGATGGTTGTCCATATCCACTGCGTCTCAGCTTTCTGGCACCAACCCTCCAAGGCGCCGTGGATCTGCATCTACACGCTCCACAGAGGGGCCGGCGGATACTGCGAAGTTGGCGCTCGGGAGCCTTGAGATGGGGGTCCATGCAAACGGGGGTCAGCCAGAGCGCCCGATCTTGCAGGATCCTGCGCAGCCAGGGGTCGCACTGACCCGGGTCTGGGTGCAGGGTCCTGCAGGATCCAGCAGGGTCCTTCGCATGGGCCCGGGCTTGGGTGCAGGATCTCGCCGGAGGTTGAAGGATTCGGCAAGGGCTGACTGACCCGGGCCTGGATTGGCCCGGGTCAGGAGATCCCCGAGGCGCCTCCCGCCCTCCTCTCTTACTGAGGTGGGGCGCGGGAGCGACGCATGAGGACAAACACAGGCAAGAGATCAAGTGGTCTCCCACTCGCTGCGAGGACTCCATCATGCCTATTTTTGAGCTCACGGCTGCACGTCACTCTGCGCGTTGCCTTGCTGTACTCGTGCGAGGCCCACTGCGGTCGAGCACGTGATCAAGCAGACTCCCACCGGAATGCTGGGCCAGCGTTTCTCGACCCACCTGCCGCAGCGCTGGCCCAGTCTCTCTGGAGCGCCTGCGCCCCTCCAGCGGGCACGGCAGAAGTGGGCCCAGGCTTGTTTTGGGAAGCGTCCAGGAAGTTGGCTTTACGTCGGGCCTGTCCCTCTAAGGGGAGGAATATTCAAACATAGCCAAAAATAATCAGGGGACGATTTTCCATCAGTTGTTTGTTTTTTTGTGGTACTTTTCGAGTCTTTGTATTTGTCTTCCAAAATCCGCCTGTAGGGGGACATGCCCGACCGAAGCCCAGGTTTGTTTTGAGAAGTGTCCGGGAAGCTGGCCCAGCTTTCTCAACTGCGATGCAGTCCGCCCGCAAGTCAGCCCGCACAGCAGGGATGAGCAACCTTTCCCAGGGTACTCCAGATTTCGTAATAAAGGGAGGGGGGGTCTCATTTCGGGGGGGGGTCTCTTCCAGGCTATCTTGGAGGGCCTGGGGGGTCTGGGGACGATGTTTTGGAGGGTTCTCCCACGGGGGAGGTCTGAAATAGCTTGTCTTGGAGGGTCCAGACCCCCTCCCTTTTATCACGAAATCTGGTGTACTCCTGCATACTTGCCCCCCGCGGGCCACCCTCAGCGACCCTCGCTGGCCAGCCTCGCCCGAAGAGCGTGAACACATCAATTTCCAAGGCCCTGGCATCCTTGCCGCGCATCCTTATGGTGCGGGTCGACTGTAGTGTGAAGGCCTTACGGCCGGTGCCGCCGACCCTGAAGGTTTTGGCCGTCGATGGCGACGGGATGTGTGATCACAGGAAGGAGCTAAAGGACAACGTGACAGGGTTGGCGGAGGAAATGTGTGAGGAGGTGGAGGAGGAGGAGGAGGAGGAGGAGGAGGAGGAGGAGGAGCAAGAGGGGCGCATCCTTATGGTGCGGGTAGACTCTATGTTCTCCTGATCGTACTGCCGTACGCCTGCAACCAAAAAGAGGGCCCCTGAGCTCCGCGCCTCGCCCGCCCCCGTTGCGAGCGGGGCCGCGCAGCGCCAAGGCCCGCAGGCGCCCGCGGAGGGCCGGCCGCCGGGCGAGGAGGGCAGGCCGGAGGCCCTGCGCCCGCGCCTGCCGCGCCTGCCGCGCGCGGGGCCGGGTGCTCATCGAGGACAAATGCGGAGGTGGATAGACCTCCTACCCTGACACGTCGATTACGGAATCGGCCGTTTTCGGTGCGCGAGAGGGCGTCGCGGCAGTCATCTTTGCGGGTTCGGGTCCGTCGGTTTCGGTTCCAGGCCGCTTTCACCGAGGGGAGGTTTATCAAGGGGAGGGTGCTCATCGATCGACCAGACGTAAGAGTGATCTTTCGCCGGAGTGACCTTTGGTGCGGGCACAGATGGGCCCCCAGATGGCTGAACGCGAAGCGGTAGCAGCGGCTTGCGCGCCCAGGTTTGGTCTCCCCGCGGCCCCCAAAAGCTGCGCACCAAAGGTCACTCTTACCCAGGGTCACTCCTGCGTGTAGCCGAGCCTGCCGCGCTTGCCGCGAGCGGAGCTGGATGCTCATCGAGGACAAATTGCAAAAGAACCCCCAACCCTAGTAACAAAGTGAAGGCGTGGCCTCACTTCTCACTTATATGTTTCTCTCGCTTTCCCCTTTTTGGACCTCCTGGGCCTCCGTCGTCTCCACCGCTGGATTCGCCTCGAAGTCCTGGTCAGAACGCGCCCCAGGGAAGGTCCGGGGAGTACCGGTATCGGTACCTCTTGTTTTCTCCAAACCTTGGTAACAGAGTGAAGACGTGGCCTCACTTAGGTCCCCGCCTTTGCATTCGGGAAAGCAACTCTGGGCGGTTTGGTTTGATGCATCTGCAGGAAAGGCAGGAAAGACCCCTTATCCTTAGTGTTTTTGGCCCTCCTAACTTAGGTTCACTCCCAACGGGCGGGGTCGAGGATGGGTCAGAGATCCGTTCCAGAATGTTTCGGAACGCTCTCGGAGCGTTCTGGGATGCTTTGAGGAGGCCGCGGCGCCCGAGGCAGCCTCCAGAGCCGCCAGGTCTCAGAGACTCTCGGTGTGCCCTCACCCGACTTTTTATCCTCGTCCTGACTTCATCTTAGTGTTAAGTCGGGCGCGCCCCCCTACAGGTGGATTTTCGACGAAAAAAATACCCCCCAAATAGTCAAGAAATAGTTAAACAATTGTCTGCGGACTATCTTTAAAGTATTTCTAGACCTTTTTGGAACATTTTGGGGGTATTTTTTCCTTACCTAGGCTCTGCCTAGAAGGGTTCTTACCCTGTTTGCTCAAAGGACCGGGCAGTGTAAAACGCCCCGGGCGGTTCCCCCAGGATCCGCCCCGCGGTTCCCCCAGTGACGTTCCCTTAGCTTAGCGTTGCTTATCTCATCTTAGCTGTGCTTATTTCATCTTAGCTTAGTTTAGCCTCATCTTAGCTCAGCTTAGCATAGCATAGCATAGCAAAAAAAGAGGCAAGGCAATGCAAAGCAAACACACAACCAATGCGAAAGTGTAGATGTAGATGTAGATATAGGTGTAGGTGCAGATGCTGATGTAGATGTAGGTGTAGATGTAGATGTAGATGTTTATGTAGATGTGCGTCTCGCTGTTGACGTTGATGTGGATGTAGATGCAGGTGTAGATGTTGATGCAGCTTTCGGTTTAGATATAGATGTTGCTTTCCTAGATCCTCCAACTCCTAGGTAGGGCCGCACTGGGATAATTATGTTGCGTCGAAGATCCCCATGTAGGGTGGACAGGCCCGACTTAATCTTGGTGGGCACCGTGGGGGAAGGGTTGGGGGGGCGAGGATGGCTTGGAGGCTGGGGGAGGCGCAGCTGAGCAGGGCTTCGACGGCGCCTGCCTTCCTGTCCCTCTGGTCCTCCCGCCTCTCGGCTCTCCTTCTCGGGGGCAGAAGAGAGGGGGGTGATGACTAATGCGGGATGACGATTAATTTAAAAAATGGGAGAGAACGGTTACAAATAGTTTCCCGCCGTTTCTGCACAATTTTCTGATTGGAGGAAAACAATTGAAACAATAGTTTTCCAGCCCGCGGCCGGTTTTTTCTAATCGTCATCCCGGGCGCCGCCGCGTGAACTCGACCCCCGGTCATTTATTAATCGTCATCCTCCATTAGGGGGCGGTCGATATCATGGCGGGGGCCATGATATTTCCCCAGACTTCATGGCGCCTCGTCTTGTTTCATGACGTCCGTGGTCCCCCCGCTGGGCCGCGCACATGCCTGTGGTCATGATTTGCACCCCCCCCCTCCTGGACAACCCCTTCTTGGCCGCTCCCGACCTTCGTCTCCTGAGGCGCTGTCCCAGCCTTTCCGTTCGCATCTTTCTGTCCCTGTCTGCTCTTGGAGCGGGCTTGTGGCTTCATCCGTGCACCCGGACATCCGAGGGGAGGGGGGAAGAGGATGCGGGGGAGGGGGAGGGCGGACGGGGGGGAGGAAAGTGTACCGGTACCGGTATTGCCTCGCTTTCGCCTTGTTGGGCGTCCTGGAAGGCCCTCGGTCGCCATGGCTGGATCGCTTCGAAATGCTGGTCAGCACGCGCCCCTGGAATCTGGGAAGTAGCGATATCTGTAGTTTTTGCCTTCCTCAGGCAACACGGCCCCCGAGGCCTCCCCGAGGCCCACTGGGCCCAAAGAGTGCTCGAAGAGGAGCCAAAGACTGCACCAGCATTGCACCACGAGGGCTCCCGGGGAGGGTCGAGATGGCCCAGGGAGGCTCCGAGACGCCACAGTCAGGCGATCGCAAACATGGATCAAGGGGGCGTGGATTAGTGACGGGTCCTGTTTCCGCCGCCGAACGAGGCGGCACCAGCCGCATTTTGGGGAGGCGCGCCAAATCCATTGATCGCTAATCCATGTTTGCGCGCCCCCGACGCAGGGCGGTCCCAAGACGGGTCCGAGGGACTCTTAGGATTGCTCAGAGCGGCGCAAGATGGGCCATGAGGACCTCAAGAAGGTTCCGCGACGGCCCGAGGACACCCCCAAGACGAGACCCCCCAGACGGTTCCCAGTCGGTTCCAGCACAGCCCGAAAAGCCCGGCTGGAAATTCACATGTTCGTTACCTGTTCATACGCTTGATCGCGACTGCTGTGCCGCGTCGCCAGCGGAGGCAAAGGTGCGTGTGCGCGCGCGCGTGTGTGTGTGCGTGTGTGTGTGTGTGTGTGTGTGCGTGTGTGCGTGCTCCTTGACGCACTCCTTTGTCGGTCCACGCTCGGCTACTCGCTCTCACCGCCTTCAGTCCTGGCTGGCTTGTGTCACCTCCCGCCTGCACCAGAGTTCCGTCCGCTCACCGCCCCTCCCGCCATCCAGGTGCCGTGACCCTAAGTGTTCTATGAGAGCTCGGCCGGGCGTAGACGCGCGTGCTCCGCCGCTTGGACTCTCGGGCCGGGCGAAAGGGGGGGATTGGGAAAGGGGGGGTTACGAAATTTGCTGCATGCAGCTGGTTTCGGCCTCACCGAGGCGCCCATTCCTCGATACATGGCCGCCTCCGGCGCCGGGAGGCGCCGGGAAAATCAGCTACGTGAGCTGATTTTCAAACCCCCCCTTTGCTATCCCCCTCTTTTGCCCGACCCGAGACTCGACTTTCTACGTGCCGTCGCCGCGCGCGGGGCCGCGACGCTATAAAGTGTGTGTGTGTGTCTTTGTTTTGTGTGTGTGCTTGGGCGGCGCCCCCTCTTCTGAACGCGTAATCGCTTCACCCGCCCCCCTGCCTCGCATCGGCCCGCGCCGCCGCACCGCGCTTTGGCCGCGCTCTTTCGCCTGGGCCGGCTTTCGCCCTTCCTCCTTCGCTGGCGCTGTCGGTGCCGACCCCCCATGTGGACCCTTTGGGGGCGCGTCGCGCCAGCTGGCGCGGCGCCTTCGGCCTGCTTGGGCCGTGCCGCTCTCTTCCCGCAGTCGGCTCCTGGCGGCAGTGCGTGGGGGTCTTGCCTCATCGGTGCGCTTTTTTCCTCCCCCTGGCTCCTCTTCGGCCACGCGCAGAGGGGGGCAGGGGGGAGGCTTCTTAGAAGGACCCCTGCTTCTGATAGGGCCTCGCCAGTAGGGTGGCCATCGTGCGGGTGGTGTTCCCCGACCTCACGCGGTCACGCACAATTGATCGTCGATTCCCATGAAAACATGCGAACATATGGGAAGGGGGGAAGAAAGAAACCCAGAACATATGTGAAACTATGGGAATCCTGGGATTCGTGTGTATTTGTTTGTGTGTCCCTGGGCCCTTTCAGCAGAGGGGGGCATGGGGAGAGGGAGCGCCTCTTGGAAGCACCCCTGCTTCGGAGAAGGCGCGGGTCTAATGCATAGATGCAAGGCCGGAGGGCCCCTGCTTCTGAGAAGGCGCGGGCCTTGTCCGCAGATGTAAGGCCGGCGCCTTCTGAAAAGCGGCCTCTCGAGGACGCATTCCCCCCCATGCCCCCTTGTGCGCGCCGCCAGCTGAGCGACGGAAGAAAGCGTGGTCGTCTTCGACGACGTTGGCGCGTAACCTGCCCGCGTAAGGTCTCGCGTCAGCGCCCTCGCTTCAAGTGTGGCGTGCTGCGCGGGCGGCCCGCATAAGCCACCGCGTGCGGTCGCTGCGCCATCTCGCGTACGACCCTCTCCCCTTGCCTTCTTGGTGCGCGCCGCCAGCCTCTCCCGCGGGCTCCCGGCTCTCGCGGGCGGGCGCCCCAGGCCGGCGGCTTGCTGCTTGGGCCCTGCTCGCCCTCGCCACCTCTCGCGCCGCTGCGCCCTCGCCGCGCCGCCCGCCCCGCCGCCCCTCCCCCCCCCCTTTTTCCGGCCTTTCCGGCCCCTTGGCCCTCTCTGGTCCGGTTCAGCTGGACGGACGTTCCACTCCTACCATGTTGGTGGGACGGGGGAGGAGGGAGGACGGGGAGGTCCTCCTCCTCCGCCTGCTGCTCCTCCTCCTCCTCCTGCTCCTCCTCCTGCTCCTGCTCCTCCTCCTCCTCCTCCTCCTCCTCCTCCTCCCTCCCCTACCTGTGGGGCACTGGTGGTGGAGAGCGGGCCCACCACCTGGCCCTCTCAGGTGGTGCTCGGCCTGCCGACCGCCTGTCCTCGCCAGCCCCCTCTGCCGCCGGCCGCTGCCTGGCCGCCCGCCCCCCTCTCCGGGCGCGGCACCGTCGCCCCTCGCCCGCCGAGCTTCGGCGCGACTCTCCGCCTGGCTGCCCTTGGCCCGCCGCTCTCAGGGCGCGACCTCGGCCGCCCCTGCCCGCCTGGCGCTGTGTCGCGGCCTCGCTGATTGCCCCACCACCTGCCGCCCTGCCAGCTTGCCCGACGCCTGCCCCCGCTGCCCCGCCCGCGACCTGGCGCCCCCCCCGGCGGCCCGCCGCCGCCTCCAGGCTCGCCGCCGCCGCCTGCTGCTGTGTGTGTGTGTGTGTGTGTGTGTGTGTGTGTGCTTGCGGGGTGTGGGGGGGCGTGGGTGTATGGCCTCTTTCCGCCCCCGCTCGCCTTTGCCAGCTTTCTCTCACACCCTGGCCAGCGTGTCGCGGAGTGCGCGCTCGCCGAGCAACAAATGTGCAGAAGCCACGCTGTTCCCGATGCTCCTGCCGCCGCAGCAGCTGCCGCCGCCGCGAGCCCTCCCGCCGCCTGCGCCGCCTCTACCGCCGCTACCGCCTCCTCCCCTCGATGGGGAGACACACGCTGACCATGACCAAGATGCCGCGGGACCTTGTCGATACCGATCTTCGCCATGGTCCCTGCTGGCCGACGCCGACTCGCAAGGGTCATCCTGGAATCGACGAGGATCAAGATGGACGGTGACCAAGGTCGACACCGACGTCTCCGCGTTCAGTCTGGTGGAGAGGAGGAGGAGGAGGAGGAGGAGGAGGAGGAGGAGGAGGAGGAGGAGGAGGAGGAGGAGGAGGAGGCGGAGGCGGAGGCGGAGGCGGAGGCGGAGGAGGAGGAGGAGGAGGAGGAGGAGGAGGAGGAGGAGGAGGAGGAGGAGGGAGTAGGAGTAGGAGTAGGAGGGGGAGGAGGAGGAGGAGGAGGAGGAGGAGGAGGAGGAGGAGGAGGAGGAGGAGGAGGAGGAGGAGGAGGAGGAGGAGTAGGAGTAGGAGTAGGATAGGAGTAGGAGTAGGAGTAGGAGTAGGAGTCAAGCTAGCCAGCTCGAGCGAGTCAAGCATGGCATGCCCAGTCCCACCCGCCCTCCCACAACATAAGAAGCAAAGCTGGCACAACTGGGGGCCGAAGTCACACCGGCCAGCCGGTTTGGTACAGCTGATGCGGCCGCGATGGCGGTTGCCGACGGGAACTGGCGAGCGCGTGTTGAATGCCGCGCACGCATTGCCAGACGAGTCGAGAATGGCCCGGTACACCGCAGGAAGCCAGAGGTGGCCGGAGGAAGCCCGACGGTCTGACAGGACACCCCAAAGCATTTTTGTGAAAAAGCATTGGGTTTTTGATGTTTTTATGTTGAAATGCTTGCAAACACACGGTGTTCGGTAGGATTCTGACATGAACGCGCGAGTGTGCTCTTTGTGGTATTTTTTGCACAGGATTCGCGGCCTGGGTGCATGACAGAGCATCGCGAGTGCACCGCGCGATGACGTGAAATCGCTGGATTTGACAGAATTCTTAAGATTCCTATGGTTTTCCTATGATTTCAGCAAGAGAGCCCGGGCGGGAAATTTGTACAATTTTTGTGAAAAAAACATTGGGTTTTTGATGTTTTTATGTTGAAATGCTTGCAAACACACGGTGTTCGGTAGGATTCTGACATGAACGCGCGCGTGTGCTCTTTGTGGTATTTTTTGCAATGGATTATCGCCGTGGACGACAGGACGTCCATGTCGAGAGGAAAAAATAAGAAAAATGATTGATTTTGTATTGTTTTTTACAGGTTAGGATGGGACCACCCGGATGCGGCCCCTATGGCCGGCCTGAGGGGGGAGTAGGAGTATATTCTAATAAGGAATAAGGATAGGAGTAGGAGTAGGAGTAGGAGTAGGAGGAGGAGGAGGACGGAGGAGGAGGAGGAGGAGGAGAGAGGAGGAGGAGGAGGAGGAGGAGGAGGAGGAGGGAGGAAGGAGGAGGAGGAGGAGGAGGAGGAGGAGGAGGAGGAGGAGGAGGAGGAGGAGGAGGAGGAGGGGAGGAGGAGGAGGAGGAGGAGGAGGAGGAGGAGGAGGATGAGGAGGAGGAGGAGGAGGAGGAGGAGGAGGAGGAGGGGGAGGACGAGCAGGAGGTAGGAGGTCATGGGCAGTGCGCTATTCCTGGTCCTCCCCTCCGCCCGCCGACCCGCCCTTCTCCCGCCTCCCCGCAGCCGCCGGCCTGCGGCCTGGGGCCCCCCCAAAGGCGGGGGGCTCTCTGGGTCCCTGGCCGCGCGGGCGGGCGCCCCATGTCCGATGGCTTCGGGGCGAGCATCCTGGCCTCCTTCAGGCCCCGCCTGCGGGTGCTGCTCTGCGCTCGCCTCGCCTCGGCCGGGGGGGCGCAAGGCTCCAGTCAAGCCGCAGCCCGGGTTCGCGCCGCCGCTCTTTGACGAGGCGCGTCTTGGATTTCGTCGACGGCCCACTTTTCGTGGGACGCTTGCAGCGGGAGCACGCGTCAAATTTCGGAGTGGGTCTCGTCATTTTCATGCTGGCCTTAAGTCGGGCGTGTCCCTCCACAGGAGGAGTCTTCAAACATAGTTAAAAATAATCAGGGGGCGTTTTTCCTTAATTTGTTTAACTGTTCTTGGCTGTTTTTTTGAATAGTTTGATTTTTCATCCAAAATCCGAGTGTAGGGGGGCATGCCCGACCTAATGATGGCCTCGCCAGGCCAACCCGAGTCCCCCGAGCCCGAGTATTACGTCTCCCCGACTGGGGGGGTGCCGGGGCGGTGCGTTGGCCGCACCGTGCGGTGAGTCCAAAGGGCGGCCCGAGGTCGGTGGCCGTTCTCGGGAGACCTGGGCCGTTCTCCGAGGATTTTGGGCTCTCCTCCTCCTCCTCCTCCTCCTCCTCCTCCTCCTCCTCCTCCTCCTCCTCCTCCTCGTCCTGCGCCTCCTCATCCTTCGCCTCCTTCCCCCCTCCAACTTCTGGTGGTGGTGGTGGTGGAGCACAGGCCCATCAGAGGACCTCCCTCGGGCGCCCGGGGCCGGCCCGAGGTGTCCCCCGCGCCCTGCGGCGGCGGGCCGTTCGGGCGGGGTCTTCTTGTGGCGAAGCTCGAGGGCACCGCACGCTCGGGGCCTCGCGCCGCACCGGAAAGAATAGCGAGAGGAGG
Source organism: Prorocentrum cordatum (assembly GCA_963575745.1). Classification (NCBI taxonomy): domain Eukaryota; class Dinophyceae; order Prorocentrales; family Prorocentraceae; genus Prorocentrum; species Prorocentrum cordatum. The sequence continues at coordinate 223,549 of CAUYUJ010015354.1, forward strand.
TTTTTCGCTACTTTCGGCCTCCAGGGGCCCTCGCGGGGCCTCGGGATTGTCGGGCCGGACGAAAGGGGGGGATTGTGAAAGGGGGGGTTACGAAATTTGCTGCATGCAGCTGGTTTCGGCCCCACGGAGGGGCCCATTCTTCGATACATAGCCGCCTCTGGCGCCGGGAGGCGCCGGGAAAATCAGCTACGCGAGCTGATTCTCAAACCCTCCCTTTGATATCCCCCACTTAGGATGAAAAACCGGTCCCCAGGAAAGGGTCCAGACTCCTGAGGGTCACGTCAGGAACGTTAATCATGGCGTCGGGGGTCTGGGTCCCAAGAGATCCGAGGATCTGATTTTTTCCATCCGGCGTTTTTTCTTGGATGTCGGGCTCCGAGGCCCGTTCTCGGGCTCAGGGGCCATCATCCGAAGTGGACCTGGGGCGAAAGCTTACATTTCGCAAACTGGAATATATGCATTACCAGTGGCGGGTTGTTTTTTTCAATCCCACGACTTTTTGAGGGTCGGGGACGACGTCGGGGTGGTGTGGTGTGTATATATATATATATATGTGTATATATATATATATATAGCACCCCGCAATTGCGGATAAGAGTGAGGGGGCGGGCGCGGGCGACGTGGGCGCGGGAGTGGAAGGAATCAAAAAAAAGCCCGCCGCAGGCGCCGAACATTGATTTGTACACTGAACGCGGTTTGGGTCGCAGGTTCTCCACCTGGAACGAATGCAAAAGAAACCCGCCGCAGGCGCCGAAGTTTTGGCTTGTTCAGTGAACGTAGTTTGGGTCGCGGGAGTGTCGCGGGCTCTCCACCTCCACCTGGGAGGAATTCAAGAACAGCCCGCCGCAGGCGCCGAAAATTTTGATTTGTACACGGAACGCGGTTTGGGTCGCGGGTGGGTTGCAGGTTCTCCACCTGGAACGAATGCAAAAGAAGCTCGCCGCAGGCGCCGAAACTTTGGGTGGGTCGCGGGTGGGTCGCGGTGGGTCGCGGTGGGTCGCGGGCGCGGGCGCCGTTTGGGTCGCGGGTGGGTCGCATGTTCTCCACCTGGAACGAATTCAAAAGAAACCCGCCGCAGGCGCCGAACATTTTGGGTGGGTCGCGGGGTGGGTCGCGGGGCGCGGTTTGGGTCGCGGGTGGGTCGCAGGTTTCCACCTGGAACGAATGCAAAAGAAACCCGCCGCAGGCGCCGAAAATTTTGGGTGGGTCGCGGGGTGGGTCGCGGGTGGGTCGCGGGTGGGTCGCGGTGGGTCGCGGGTGGGTCGCGGGTGGGTCGCGGGGTGGGTCGCGGGTGGGTCGCAGATGGGTCGCGGGTGGGTCGCGGGTGGGTCGCAGGGGGGGTCTCGGGGTGGGTCGCGGGTGGGGTCGCGGGGTGGGTCGCTGGTGGGTCGCGGGTGGGTCGCGGGTCGATCGCGGGGTGGGTCGCGGGTGTGTCGCAGGGTGGGTCGCCAGTGGGTCGCGGGTGGGTCGCGGGTGGGTCGCGGGGCGGTCGCGGGTGGGAGGACGACAACAAACAACAAACAGCAAACAACAACAAAGGAGAATCATCACAACAACAACATCATCAACAACAACAACCATTTTAAGACTGTTCGCCCTTATCTGCTCGAGTGTCCAATCACGCGTATTCCCAAACCCTCGATACCCGCCCTCTTCGTCTTCGATCGAACCCCTTCTGGGGGGTATACTTCTCTTCCCTGCAGGCCGGGCCCCGGCAAGCGGCGGGGCGGCCGCGGACCGTCGGCTTGGCCAGCGGCAGCGCTGAGCGGCGGGGCGGCCGCGGACCGTCGACCCGACCCCAAGAGGGACGGACAGGGGACCGACCACGACGACGACGACGTCGACGACGACGGCGACGACGACGACGACGGCGACGATGAGCGAAAGCGAGAACGAGAGAGAACGACTGCAGGGCCACGAAGGACACCAAGTAGGCTACGAAGGGCGACAGCGGGGACACGAAGGAAATGCGTATGGGGCCACGAAGTGCGCGAACGAGCGGGGGCCACGAAAGGCAGATAATGCGGGGCCACAGAGGGCAACGATGGGGCCACTGAGGGTAGCAACTGGGCCACGTTGGACAGTGAGGGGGCCACAAACGGCGACAGCGGGGCCACGAAGGGCACGCACATGGGGCCACAACGGGCGCGACACCTGGTTGCCTGGGTGTCGGGAGCGCGGCGCTTGAGCAAATTCCGGAAATTCCAACGCAAGGGCGCTATTCTTCATTAAATTGCAAGCAAGTCTCCAGCGAGAGCGCGACTCCAGAGCGCCAGGAGAGCGATTCCTTAATAATTGTAAGGACGTCCCACGCGAGAGCGCGATTGCGGAATAAAATGCGAGGAAGTCTCCGGCGGGAGCGGGGGTCCTGGTTAAATTGTGAGGAAGTCTAAAGCGGGAGCCGTTTTTGTTGTAACCCGGGGGTTTGGGGGCACAGTTTGAGCTTCAAGATTTTCTTTGATAGGGAACAGGTTGCGAGCGCCGGGAGGGTCACTTCAATTGAAAAATGCAATATGCACCGGAGGGGGGGGGTCAACAATTATTATTCTTCAGTCGTGAAAGTTCAACAACAACAATAACAACAACAAAAATAATCCGCATCGCGGAGTTCCACTTCAGCCACGCACCCAGGGACAGTGAATGACCGTTCGGCTCAGCCCCCTCACTCTGACTTTTCCTATGTTTTCCAAGGGAAGCAACGAAACATGTATACACCAGGATACCGTATACACCAAGATCCGCGTTCCTGTGCGAATCAGCGCAGGGTCGGAAAAAGCGTCGGGGTATAGAGTTCGTTTCCCTAGCACTCGTGGAAGGGGTCGAGGCCGTCTCCAGGATGGCCTCCAGAGGGGGGGCATGAGCTGAAGTTTCGATTTCTCTCTGCCCCATGCAGCTGCTTGGAGGCTTCAAGAAGGCGCCAGGACGGCCCCGGGCAGGCTCCAGTGGGCGCCCGAGGCCCCAGACGAGCGCCCCGAGAGGCCGCAATCTGTGATTTTCCTTAGTTTTTTCAATGTTTTTAGGCTCCTCCACTCTTCAAGCGTCCGACAATCCACGACGGCCCAAGAGGCCTCCAACACCGCCTCAGGACGGGCCCAGAGACGCCCAGGAGGGCCTCGGGACTGCCTAACAGGGCTCCTTGACGGCCCCAGGGGCACCCGAGACGGCCCACGAGGCCCTAAAGACGGCCCCAAGATGGCCTCCAGAGGGGTAGCATGAACCGAATCTTTCGCCCCAGTAGGCTCCCAAGAGGCCCAAGAAGGCTCCCAGATGCTGCCACGGGGCCCCAAGAGGACAACAAGAGGCCCCCACGACGCTCCAGAGGGCTCCAGATCCGGCCCCAAGAGGCCAAACAACAGCTCCCAGAGGGCCCCGCGACGCCTCCTTCGACATCCCGCCTTCCTTGCCCTCCCTGTCCTACCCAGCTCCTACCGTTCATGGTTCGTTGCCTTACGCCTCCCCTATCTCACTTCGCAGCCGCACCACCCTGGCAACATATCCGAATGGCTCAGTCTGGCTGTCCCTCGGGCTTTGCAGTAACCTTTGAGGTACCCTGGCAACCTCCACGAGGACTTAAATACGGCCCCACACACCATGTTCCCGGTTGCTTTCGGGAAACATGATTGTCACCGCCGGTCCGGCAAGGCGGCCGAAGATGAGGAGGACGGTCTGTGCCGTCCCACCGAACACCCCAATTCAGTGCAGCGCCTTGCCAAGGCCTTTCCAGCCCCTGCCGCTCTTGAGTCGAAGCCTTGTGCCTTCCCCATATCTGTGCCAAGCTTCACCACCATCTCAACCTTTGCGCATGTTTCCACCGTCCCGTCCTTCGGGCTTTGCAGTCTCGTTTGGATAATTCTGAAACCGACGGCCCCCACGCGGCCCAGCCCGTCATGTTCCCGGAGAGGCTTCGGGGAACGTGATTGTCGCCACTTTTCCGACTAGGAGGACTAAGAGGAGGAGTGGTGGAGGAGGAGGAGGAGGAGGAGCAGGAGGAGAAGGTGGAAGAGGACAAGGAGGAGGAGGAAGAGGACGAGGAGGAGGAGGATACGGATCAGGAAAAACAGCAAGAAACGATTCACACTGAGACTATCATCCTGATCATCATAATACAGATAGTCCTGATGAGAAGAAGAGCATACCACTATTAACAATCCCACTGTTACTGTTGTTATTAGAAGCATCGTTACTACTGACAGTACTCATTCGAATACGAATGCTACTGACAAGGTTACTAAGAACACTACCATGAAGAACAGTGATACAACTACTCTTTATAAACTTCGAGTATTAATCGTAATAGGCGTATGACGATCACGAATAACATTAATAGTGCTTATGACATTACTGATACGAGCAGTGCGAACAATAATACGAAAACGAATACTCATAACATGAACGCTCTTCATGATAATGCGAATGCTTAGATTAGTAATGAGAAGGGGAGGAGGAGGAGGAGGAGGAGGAGGAGGAGGAGGAGGTGGAGGAGGAGGAAGAGGAGGAGGAGGAGGATAATGAGAAGGAGGAGGAGGAAGAGGAGGAGGAGGAGGAGGAGGAGGAGGAAAAGGAGGAAAAGGAGGAGGAGGAGGAAGAGGGGGATGAGGAGGATGAGGATGAGGAGGAGGAGGAGGAGGAGGAGGAGGAGGAGGAGGAGGAAGAGGACGAGGGGAAGAGGAGGAGGAGGGGGAGGAGAAAAGGAAAGAAAACGGCAAACAGAAACCCACGCAGGCTACAATGCTGCCCCAGGGGCGCTCAAGACGGCCCAAGATGGTCAACGACAACAGGCCCAGAAACGTCCCTCAAGAGGCCTCCGCGCGGCCTCCGTCACCGTCCCACCGAACATCTTAGAGAGTTTTGACACAGAATCCAGGACGGCGGCGGGATGGGCCGTTAACCATTATGGTCGCTGTCGTGGCCCGCCGCGGTCTTTCTCACCCTCCCCGTCGTTGCCGTCCCATCTCCAGCCGTCTTTGCTTTTTCATGTCGCACCTCCTCCATGTCAGTTCTAAACCAGCACCCCAAGATTTTTCTAATGATTCCGTTGGGCCGTCTTTCCGGCTTTCGAAGTTAAGTTGGGGTATATTGGAGCCCTCCGTCCACCAGGGCCCCAATACGGCCTGCACAATCATGTTCCCAGAGTGCTTCCGGGGAGCACAATTGTCGCCGCCAGTCCGGGGAGGAGACCGAAGAGGAGGAGAAGAGTCCGCGCCATCCCACCGAGCCTCCCAATTATGAGTAGCGTTGCCCAAGGGCCTGTTCACAGCGGAACCGAGGTCGTGCCCGCGGCCCCGCCGCTGCAAGTGGATCTCGCCGTAGGCAGTACCCCCCCCCCGCTACGTCTCGCATTCCTTGCCGTGGCCTTCCAGCTCCTGCCGTTCTCGTTTCGTAACCGGGCGCCTCCCCATCCCCCCGCCGAGCTCAACCGCCATGCCGACATTCGCACATGTTCCCACTGGGCCGTCCTTCGGGCTCTGCAGCCTCATTCGGGTAACCGTTGAAATGGGGCCCCCAGCGCGGCCCGCGCCACCCTGCTCCCGGAGGGCTTACTGGGAACGCGATTGTCGCCACTAGTCCGACGAGGAGACCGCAGAGGAGGAGGAGGACGAGAACGAGGAGGAGGAGGAGGAGGAGGAGGAGGAGGAGGAGGACAGGAAAGCGGCAAACGGAAACAAAACATGAGGCAACAAATAACGGTGAGCTAGACGACAACAGCGAGGATGCCGGCCCGCGCGGGCCCCAAGGCGGCCCAGAATGGCCAGACACATAGCCCTAGAAACGGCACCCAAGAGGACCCCGCGCGTCTTCCGTCAACATCCCACTGAACATCCTAGAAACAAGGACGGCGGCGGCATGGGCCGAACCCTATTCCGGTCTGTGTCGTGAGCCCCCCCCACGCTCTTTCTCACCGTCTTCCGCTTGGCTTTGCCAGCTCCAGCCGTGCTGGCTTTGTTACCTCACACCTCTTGTCATTTCCAAGCTCCACACCCTCCCCCCCCTTCCCACGGTTTTTCGACTGATTCCACTGGGCCGTCCTGCAGGTTTTGCAGCCTCATTTGGGGCGAATGGCGGCGACAATAATGTTCCCGGAAAGCCTGCCGGGAACATGATTGTCGCCGCCAGTCGAAAGCGGAAGAGGAGGGCGAGGAGGGGAGGAGGAGCGCGGAGGCAGAGCAAGCAGGTGAGGAGAACGAGGAGGAGGAGGAGGAGGAGTAGCAGGATGAGGATAATGAGGAGGAGGAGGAGGAGGAGAAAGAGACGGAGGAGGAGGAGGAGGAGGAGGAGGAGGAGGAGGAGGAGGAGGAGGAGGAGAAAACACATCAAGAAACAAGAGAAAAGGAAGGATGAGGAATGCCGACTCATTCGTTGATTCATCCCTTTTTCCATTTCCCGTCTTTTCCTTTTTTGCTGCTTCTGCCTGTCTGCTTCCGTTGTTCCCTACCTGCCTCCCTCCCGCCCCACTCCTTCTCTCCGTCCTTCCCCTTCCTCCAGCCGCGACCACGACGACGACGGCGGCGACGGAGCCGACGACGACGTCGACGCCGTAGTAGGATCAGGATGTAGTTCGTGAGGCGGCGGATGAGGATGAGGTCTTCGGAGTTAACCAGAACCGAACAGAGCGCGCGTAACGAGCGCGTGGCTCTACTATTTTGAAATGTAATTCTGTACACGCAGACCTCTGGTTCGGCGAGCATGTAGTGAGGCCGACTGATCTTTTGACAGTGGGGCCGAGGGATGTACGGTGAGGCCGATCGAGTTGGACATCGGCATTTGCAGCCGCATGCGCGTGCATTTTGATCGACATGTAGATCCAGATCGCCTGACTTAGGGATCGCGTTTACGATCCGGCGCCACTTGCAAGCCGAGCGCTGCACCTCTCCCCGCCCTCGCAGCCTCTGTACCACGTGTCACCCGAAGGCTGGTCTTACCGACCTCTCCCTCTCTCTCAGGAGGGGAAAAACACACAGACATAATTAATCGTCGATTCCCCAGAAACTCTGGGAAAATATGGGAAGTGGGGGGAAGACGAAAAGCTAGAAAAGATGGGAAAATATGCGGGATCTTCTTATCTGTGTGTGTGGTTATTTGTGTGTTCCAGGGCCCCTTCACTCTCGCTCTGTCCGTTTCCCGCCCGTGTTCCCACCTGGCCCCGTTTCCCCCCCCATTCCCCCCCGCGCAGGAAGTGCCTCGGACAGTTCCTGCGGCTCAGCGCACCGACCCCCTGCGTGGAGGTGACGCGGCTGCTGGTGGAGCTGCAGTTCACCCCGCGCCAGGCGAGCGGGGAATCGCATTTTGTGGCTCGCACTCCCTCAGGAGGAACAAAAAACACACAGACACAATTAATCGACGATTCCCCAGAAAATATGGGAAAGTATGGCAAGTGGGGGGGAAGACAATCATCCAGAACATATGGGAAGATATGGGGAATCCTGTTATTTGTGTGTATTTATTTGTTTGTCCCAGGGCCCCTTGATTCTCCTCCTCCCCGCTATGGCCAAACAGCGCAAAGCTTCGTACTGCAGGTCCATGCGGCGATGGCGCGCCAGCGACGGTGGCGAAGGCATGCAGTGTTGAATTCCGCACGGTGAGCGACGTGGAGGCACCGAGGGACACGCTGGACTCGATCTTGAACGGTCGGGCCCGCGATCGGTTCAAGGCCGAACGGTCGACGCGGTGTCAGACACCTTTGCGCGCGCCGACGCCGCACGAACCTACCATAGACATGAACTTTCGGAGGTGACCGTCTTCTTATTAATCGCTTCGCTCATTCCGCCGGCCCATATTGTCGCACCGTTGTGGGCTAGCCGAGTTTTGGGGCCTCTTGGGGGCCGTTTTGGGGCCTCTTGGGGCCTCTTTTGGGCCTCTTGGGCGCCTCTTGGGGCGTCATTGGGGGCCTCTTGGGGGCCTCTTGGGGCCTTTTTGGGGCCTCCTGGGCGCCTTTGGGGCGGAGGGCTCGATTTTTCAGTTCTCGGTTCCCCTCTTCAGCCCCTCTTGGGCCCGTCTTGGGGCCTCTTGGTCCGTCTTGGGCGGCACTTGGGCCGTCTTGGGGGCCCTCCTGCGCCGTTCCGGGGCCGTCTTGGGAGCCTCGTGGGCCGTCTTGGAGCGGTCTTGGGGGCCTCTTGGGCCGTCTTGGAGCGTCTGGAAGCCGAAAAAGCCAGAACGCAAAAAACATAGAAAAAACAATGAAAATCAACGATTTTGGCCTCTTGGGGCCCTCTTCGGAGGCCTCTTGGAAGGCCCTTGGGGCGTCTTGGAGGCCTCTTGGGCTGTCTTGGGGCCCTGTTGGGCGTCTTCGGGCGATCTTTGGCCGTCTCGGGGCCCTCTTGGACCGTCTTGGAGGCTTCTTGGGGACCTCTTGGCCCGTCCTGGGGCCCTGTAACAGAACTCCGGCATCTCTGGCCCGACCTTGCCGGGGACTTGCCGGGACCTTGCCGGGGTACTTTTCGTCCGGGGACCCCCAGGGGCCGCCCCGCGCGCGCGAACTAGAAATATTGTTAACCAGGTACCGGAGATCTTAGCACGCCCTGGCCCGTTGGGCCGGCGAATTCTGCAGTGTTGAATTCCGCACGATGAGCGACGTGGAAGCACCGAGGGACACGCTGGACTCGATCTTGAACGGTCGGGCCCGCGATCGGTTCAAGGCCGAACGGTCGACGCGGTGTCAGACACCTTTGCGCGCGCCGACGCCGCACGAACCTACCATAGACATGAACTTTCGGAGGTGACCGTCTTCTTATTCATTGTTTTGCCGATCGGCGGCGGGCCCTCGCAAACTCTCCCCCTCGTGGACTAGATCTTGGCTGTTTTGGGCGCCCTCTTCGCGCAGGTGGATCCTACCCCCCCCTAGGACGCACTGTTGCAAGCGGTCGCGCGTTAAACCAGAGGTCCGGAGCCAGAACCCTGCCGAAACGCCGAATGACCCTCTACAGGAGGACTCTCCAAGAATGGTTAAAACATATTCTGGTGACGATTTGTCCATTATGTCCGACTGTGTTTGAGTATAGTTTGACTCTCTTTAAGTTGTCCTCGAAAGTCCGCCTGTAGGAGGACATGCCCGACATAACCTCAGGTCCTTCCACCCACTGCCGAAACGCCGAATAAAATCACGTTGACGAGGTCCGCGCGGGTCTCCTCGATCGGCCCTGGGGCCCCCTTTTCCCAGAGGCGCGCGAGGCGTGCCGGGGGCGGCGCTGGAGGCGCCGCCCGGGGCGGGGGGAGGGGCCGGCGCCGATCTGAGAAGTCCGCGCGGACCTCCGAACGGTTAACCTGATCATGTCGTCGCTTTCTTGCCCATTGTTTTGCCGATCGGCGCGGGCCCTCCCCCCCCCCCCATGCAGTGGATCTTGGCTGCTTTTGGGGCACCTGCTTTTGGCACCTGTCGAAACGCCGAAAAAGAAAACGTTCACATTTTTTTTGCAGCAGTCGAAATTCAAAATGAGGACGCACCCTCAGGGTCTCCTTGCGTCCTTGCCTCTGCGGCCCGTGCTTCGCGGTTTTCACTGGCCAGCCGCCCAGGGTGTTGGCAGCCCGCCGCCCAAAAAGTGCCAACTTCGGCTTCCAAGGCCATTGCGTCCTTACCGCCCGTCCTTGTTTCAGATTTTTTTGACTGTATTCCAGCGTCGACGCAGTGCTGAGCCCCCTGTTCTCCGATGCTTTGGGCGTTCTGTCGTCTGCGCTGTCGCTGCGCTTGGGGCCTCGGTTCGCCATCCCAGGGCCACGGCTAGGCAGCGGCGAGCGCAGCTCCGAAGGATCCAGCCCGGCCGACAGATTCATGTCAGGAGGGGCAAGTGTGTGAGATTATGCGCCCGCCCTGGTCCTCTGCCTCCTCCTCCTCCTCCTCCGCGCCCTTCCTCTTCTCTGCTCTTCCTGCTGCCTCCAGTTTCTGGGTTGCAGCCCCTGGGAGGTTAACTTCAGCATCGGCGCTGATGTAGACGTGGTCGAGATCCGGCCCACTCCCGCTTCATCGGGCCGAATCCCGCTCTGTCCCGCTCGACCTGGCGCAATCCCCATGAATCCTGGGCCGGATCTTGCTCAACAGCCCCTCGATCGGGCTTGGTAGCTCTGAGCGCGCCCCCATAGACCCCGCAGTTGTTGACTCCCAGCTCCCTCCCAGAGCGTGGGCGGAATGGCTCCTCATCTTGTCCCTCCTTCCTTCTCGCTCACCTCCTCGTCATGAGCGAGTCAGGAGCGTGGTCTGCTCCCCTTGGTGTCTCTACCTCTTGGGGGCGAGGGGGGTGGTGCCACGAGGCTTCGCCGCGATCGGGGGCATATGGTTGGCAAGCTGCTGCTCTTGCTCGAGACAACGAAACAGGTTCAGCCAGACGTTTATTCGCCCACGCCAGAAGAGGCCAGCTGAACATCCGCGTAAGCGAGCTGAGGAAGACCGAGGGCCGTCACGCCAGCGAAGTGCGGGACTCCCCCCCCATGCCCGCGAGAAGCTCATTACCCTGATTGGGTTCCCTCAGACCTTGGTGCCCTAGTACTAGTACCCGTAATCATATCACAGGTTCACGCTTTAGAAGCCACGAGGCCAAATGAAAAACGACAGTCCCGCGCCTCCGAGGCCACGGTGGGCGTGGGCGTCCACTAGGCTTCCGGAGCCACAAGTGTCTTTTTGTGAGAGGTGGCAGAAGTTTTGAGAGCGAATGTATTAGTCTGAGCCGCGGGGCTTCGGCCCGCCGGCTCCCACGGCGATGATGAAAGCAGCTCGACCTCGCGACGGCCTCGGTGCGCCGTCGGCCATGGACGGAGTCCACGGAGAGCAGAGGAAGGGCGCGAGATGGGGAACAAGGAGGAGGAGGAGGAGGAGGAGGAGGAGGAGGAGGAGGAGGGTGATGAAGGGTGCTGACAGGCGAGCAGGAGGAGGAGGAGGAGGAGGAGGAGGAGGAGGAAGAGGAGGAGGAATGGGATGATGATGATGATGATGATGATGATGATGATGATGATGATGATGATGATGATGATGATGATGATGATGATGATGATGGTGATGGTGATGGTGATGGTGATGATGATGACGCTGATGATGATGATGATGATGATGATGATGATGATGATGATGATGGTGATTGTGGTGGTTGTGGTGGTGGTGGTAGTGATGGTGGTGGTGATGGGGGTGGTGGTGGTGAGGAGGATGATGATGATGATGATGATGATGACGACGACGATGATGATGATGATGATGATGATGATGATGATGATGATGATGATGATGATGATGATGATGATGATGATGATGATGATGATGATGATGATGATGGTGATGCTGTTGCTGCTGCTGCTGCTGGTGATGCTGCTGGTGATGATGGTGGTGGTGGCGATGACGAGGACGGAAAGAGCGTGTTCTGTGGTCGCTTGGAGGGAGGGGGTCTGGAACCAGACATTCCCCCCTCCCCCTGGATGGAGGATGGAGCGGGGGGGACCCCCCCCCCCCTTCCTCCCTCTCCTCTCTCCTCGGGCCGGCGCCTGCGTCGGCGGCGGCTGGCGGCGGCGGCGGCGGGGACGACGATTTCGTTTTCTGGGCCGGCAATTGCGCCTGCTGCGGCGGGCGGCGGCGGCGGGGAGCGTCGACGAGGACGACGGTGGTGGTGGTGGTGGTGGTGGTGGTGGGTTGTGGTGGTGGTGGTGGCGGTGGTGGTGGTTGTGGTGGTGGTGGTGGTGTGGTGGTTTGTTGTGGTTGTGGTGGTGGTGGTTGTGGTGGTGGGTGGTGGTTTGGTGGTGCTGGTGGTTTGGTGGGGGTGTGGTGGTGGTTTGTGGTGGTGGTGGTGGTGGGTTGTGGTGGTGGTGGTGGTGGTGGTGGTGGTTTGATGGTGGTGTGGTGGTGATTTGTGGTGGTGATGGTGGCGGTGGGCTGTGGTGGTGGCGGTGGTTTTTGGAGGTGGTGCTGCTGGTGGTGGTGGCGGTGGTGGTGGTGGTGGTGGTGTGGTGGTTTGTGGTGGTGGTGGGTTGTGCTGCTGGTAGTGGTGGTGGTTTTGGCAGTGGTGGTGGTGGTGGTGTGGTAGACTGTGGAGGTGGTGGTAGTAGTGGTGTTTTTTTTATGGTGGTGTTGGTGGTCATGGTTAGTTGTGGTGGTGGTGGTTGTGGTGGTTGTGGTGGCCGTGGTGGTGGTGGTAGTGGTTGTGTAGTGGGTTGGTGGTGGCGGTGGTGGGTTGGGGCGGTGGTGGTGGTGGTAGTGGTGGTGGTGGTGGTCATGGTGGTAATCGTCGCTGCGTCCCCGCCGTCGCTGGCGCCGGCGCAGGCGCTGCTGGCCGCCGTCGGCGCCGGCGCCAGGGGGGGGGGGGGGGCGTTGAACCCCCCCCCCCTCGGGCTGCCTCTGGTCATCGTCGCTGCGTTCCCGCCGTCGGCGCTGCTGGCGGCCGCCAGCGCTGGCGCCGCCGCCGGCGCCGAGGGGGGGGGGCGGGGGTTCGGGAGTGGGGGGTTTGGGGGGGAGGGGAGTCCCCCTGGCTTTGATCGACGGCGCCGAGTGTTGGGGGGGCCCACACCAGGTTTGAAACGGGCCGCCGAATGTTCCCAAGGCAAGTGCCCGTGCAATGCGCTCTCTCCGAGGACGATAACGGTGAAGATGGTGGACGACGGCGACGACGATGATGCTGTTGCTGATGCTGGCGCTGATGCTGATGCTGATGATTATGCCGATGACGATTACGATGCTGATTACGATGACGATGGCGATGATGATGATAGTGGTGAGGAGGACGATATTAATAATGGTGATGATAATGATGGTTGTAGTGGTGATGATGGTGGTAATGATGATGCTGACGATGATGATGAGCATGCTGGGGATGATGCGGGTCACGATATTACTGATGATGCTGGTGGTAGTTATGATGATGGTGGTATTGATGGTTATGGTGATGATGTGACTTGATGCTGCTCATGATGCTGATGATAATGGTAATGATGATGCTGCTGCTGATGAGAATGCTGATGGTGATCATGGTGATGGTGGTGATGGTGGTGATGATGATAATGGAAACGTCGGCGAAGATGACGATGACCATGGCGATGAGGATGACGATGGTGATGGTGATGGTGATGGTGACGATGGCGACGATGAGGTTGATCATGGTTGTGGTGGTGGTGATGATGATGCTGAAGACGATGGCGATGATGACGGTGATGATGGTGATGGTGATGTTGCTGCTGCTGCTGATGATGATGATGATGATGATGTTGCTGGTGCTGCTGCTGCTGCTGATGGTGATGGTGATGATGATGATGGTGATGATGATGATGATGCTGATGATGATGATGATGATGATGATGATGATGATGATGATTGTTGGCTGTGATTGTGGTGGTGATGATGCCTCTTTGAAGCAAGTCCGCAAGCCCGCCCCGCCAAGTCCAAGGGCTACAGCCGGGGGGGTCTCTAAGGTGGGCCCTCTGACGCGCGCGCGCGCGAGACGCCACTTTGAAACATTATATGAGCATGTTGACAAAGCGATGGTATTTTCAGGAATTCGCAAGGGCGCGTGCGCAAGTTCTCTTTTGAAACATCTCCTTACAAAACCATGTGTGTTGATATGTCTTCGTGACATTAGATTTTGACACAAGCCCGCAAGCTCATGACGCCGATCCGAGAGGCCGAGAAAGCTGCCACGGTGAGGCGGTGGGCCCCCCGGGCCGGCGCGGCGCGACCCGCGCTTGGCGCTTGCCCGCCTGTGCGCCGCCCGCGCCCCTGCGCGCGGCCGCCAGGCCTCCTTTCTGGCTGCGTGGGAGACTTGTTACCGAGAACAACAATTATCCAAGCGAAGGACCCAACCATATGCAGTTGTGGGTATCGCAAGTGTGAATCTCTTCTTCCGTGAAGCTCCCTATGGGGCCACGAAGTGCTTCGCTGGGTGGGGGGGGGAACGCATGCGGGCGGTAACATTGGAGCCTTCGGTGGAGCTCCCTATGGGGCCAGCCATGAAGCGCTTTACTGGGTGGAGGGGACGCACGCGGGCGGTAGCATTGGGGCCGTCGGTGGAGCTCCCTATGGGGCCACGAAGCGCTGTACTGGGTGGGTGGAGGGGGACGCATGCGGGCGGTAACACTGGGGCCGTCGGTGGAGGTCCCTATGGGGCCACGAAGCGCTGCACTGGATAGGGGGGGCGCGTGCGGGCGGTAGCACTGGGGCCGTCGGTGGAGCTCCTGTATTGGGTGGGGGGGACGCATGTGGGCGGTAGCGCTGGAACCGTCGGTGGAGCTCCTATGGGGCCACGAAGCGCTGTACTGGGTGGGGGGGTGGGGACGCATGCGGGCAGTAGCGCTGGGACCTTCGGTGGAGCTCCCTATGGGGCCACGAAACGCTGGGTGGGGGTGGCGCGTGCTGGCGGTAGCACTGGGGCCGTCGGTGGAGCTCCCTATTGGGCCACGAAGCGCTGTTGTGGGTTGGGGGGGCGCATGCGGGCGGTAGCACTGGGGCCGTCGGTGGAACTCCCTATGGGGCCTCGAAGCGTTGTACTTGGTGTGGGACGCATTCGGGCGGTCCCACTGGGGGTCTTCAGTGGAGCTCCCAATGTGGCAACGAAGCGCTGTACTGGGTGGGGGGGGGCGCACGCGGGCGGTAGGGTTGTGCCGAAATGGGTGTGGGGGACGCATGCGGGTAGTGGCACTGGGGCCTTCGGTGGAGCTCCCTGTGGGGCCACGAAACGTGTGAGGGGTGCCACATTGGGTGTGGCGGACGCATGCGGGCGGTCCCAGTGGGGGCTTCGGTGGAGCTCCCCATGGGGCCACGAAGCGCTGTACAGTGTGCGTGAAAATGCCAGGGGGCTTCGGTGGAGCTCCCTATGGGGCCACGAAGCGCTGAACTGGGTGGGTGGAAATGCCAAACTGGGTGTGTGGGACGCACGCGGGCGTTCCCACTGGGGGCTTCGGTGGAGCTCCCTATGGGGCCACGAAGCGCTGTACTGGGTGGGTGAAAATGCCAAATTGGGTGTGTGGGACGCATTCGGGCGGTCCCACTGGGGGCTTCGGTGGGATTCCCAATGGGGCCACGAAGCGCCGTACTGGGTGGGTGAACGGTCCACTGGAGGCTTTGGTGGAGCCCCCCACGGGGCCACGAAGCGTTGTACTGGGATGGGTGATCAAGTCAAGTCAAGTCGCCCCGCTCGCACGAGGGCGGGCCCATATAGGGCGCGAGGGAAAAACAAGTTACAGTGCAAGCAGGAAGCGGCGGGCGTGCTCACTCGCAGAAATCCAAAACGTCCTCCGTCATATCTGCCCAGGCAGCGTCGTCTTGCGCGGCTTCTTGCCACGATCCAATTGGGTTTCTGGGGCGCATGCGGACTTTCCCACTGGGGGCTTCGGTGGAGCTCCTTTGGGGCCACGAAGCGCTGTATTGGGTGGGTGAAAATACCAATTGGGCTTCCTGGACGTATGCGGACGGTCCCACTGGGGGCTTCGGTGGAGCTCCTTCTGGGGCCACGAAGCGCTGTATTGGGTGTGTGGAAATGCCAAATTAAGATTCCAGGACGCACGCGGACGGTCCCAGTGGGGGCTTCGTTGGATCCCTTTGGGGCCACGAAGCGGTGTATAGTATGGGTGGGTGAAACTGCCAAATTGGGTTTCCGGGACGCATGTGGACGGTCCCAGTGGGAGCTTCGGTGGAGTTCCCTATGGGGCCACGAAGCGTTGTAGTGGGTGGGTGAAATTGCAACATTGGGTTTCCAGGACTCATGCAGACGGTGGCACGGTGGCCTTCGGTGGAGCTACCTTTGCTATGGGGCCACGAAGCGTTGTACTGGACGGTCCCAGTGGGGATTCGGTGGGCCTCCCTATGGGGCCACGAAGTGCTGTACTGGGTGGGTGAAAATGCTAAATTGAGTTTCCGGGACGGTTGCGGACGGTCCCACCGGGGGCTTCGGTGGAGCTTCCTCTGGGGCCACGAAATGGTGTATTGGGTGGGCGAAGATGCCAAAGTGGGTTTCAGGGACGCATGCGGACGGTGGCACGGGAGCCTTCTGTGGAGCTCCCTATGGGGCCACGAATCGTTGTACTGGGTGGGTGAAACGCTGGGAGGGGGAGGAGGAGGAGGAGGAGAAGGGGGAGGAAGGAAGGAGGGAGGAGGAACGCGGGGACCGTCCCTTCAAAACGAGGACCCAACACCACAGGATGGTTGGGAAAAGCCCGGATCCTCAGAACACGATGGAGACGTGGTCTACGGTGACGGTATTGAGTAAAGAACCGTTGAATAAGGAAGCCAGGGTCTGGAGGCTGGTGGAACTCCAATCGTGGAGCGGCTATGGATATCACCGCCACTTTTCACCAGATGAGGATTCCTCGAGGGTCCGACGCCTCTTGGGCACATTCCTTGACCAACGCCCGCACCGTAACTTAGGTCACCGTCTTCAGAGTAGGGAGCATCAGTCTGGGCGTTTTGGTTTGATACGTCTGCAGAAGGGACCACCTGTATTCCTGATGCTTCTTGCCCTCCTAACTTAGGTCCCCTCGCAAACGGTTACGGGTCCTCCTGTTGCTAATGAATACGCTCGTTGGCGTCAAGCCCGCCACGCCAATCCAAAGGGCCTAGGATTGGCGGGGCGGGGGGGCCTTCTGCGCTGGCTTCGCGGGACCTGCGTGGCGCTGCTCGCCCGCACCGCCCACGCGCGTTTGCCAGGCTCTTTCTCCGCCTGCGTGGGAGGTTTGCTCGTCGGTGTCGTCGTACGTCGACGGCGATGGCGACGTCGGGTTCGTCAGAAGAGGAACAGGTACTCATGCCTTTACCCTTCCTTCGTTTTCGCTTTGTTGGGCCTTCTGGGAGGCCCTCGTCGCCACGACTTGATTCGCCTCGAAGTCCTGGTCAAGACGCGCCCCAGGAGAGGTCTGCGTAGCGGTATCTGTACTTTTGGGGGGTTTCTCCAACTTCTGTCATCCTGTGCGACGCGGCCTCTCCCTCGTGCCCGCCCAGGTGGACTCTGCTGTGATTTCTTCAGCCCTCGGCGGGTTCTCCCGCCGCAGCTGCTGTGTGATGTCATTCGCGTGACGACGGACCGATACATTGGGCAGAACGAGGGACCTACTTGCCACCTCGTCGAGTCGAGAGTGCGCTTTCTTGTGGAATTGTTTCTCGATCGCGCACCGGACCGTGCCAGGCACAAGTATCACGCACGAGAAGCAGCGAACGAGCTACAGTGAGGGTAGTTTCTGAAGCGAACCTAGAAAGAGTACGGTGAGGATGTCGAGGATGAGTTGGGTACGTAGGAGATGCCCTGACACGTCTTGAGAGCACCAGCGCAAGTGTAAATGAACACGTTGGCGTCTTTTCGAGAGCTCATGCCCCGTCGTTAGCTGATGTTATTCGCATCCTCAGATCAACTACTTGTACGAGACGTTCCAGAACCTGAAGCGGTTTGACTCCCTCACTCTCACGACTGGCGAGAACGAGGTGAGTGTACAGAGCACATTCCGCGTGGTGCAGTCAAAGAGGCCAGCAGCGGGCGACATTGTGGGATTGCCCCGTCTATGCGTAAGTTGAGCGTTTTTTATTCCTTCCCCGTAACGTTCGTGACGAGGGGGGGGTGTCAGGCCGCCGTTGGGGGGGTAACGGACGGTAGTGTGGTGGGCTTGTGCATGGTACTAGCAGTAGCGGTGGTAGTAGCATTACTAGGAGTAGTAAGAGTACCAGTAAGTGCCACGACGACGTCGAGGACGATGACGACCACCAGCGGCAATTACAACGACATCGACAATGACAACTCAGACGACGATGATGACTACAACGACCAGCCATCACGGCAACGATAACCACGACGACCGCCGGCTGCGACGACGACGACGACCAGCGGCGATGTCAACAATAACGACTGGCGTTGACGACGACGATGGTCGGCGATTACGAAAAATACCAGTATAAGATAATAGCCACAGTAGTATAATCAGCAGTGGTATTAGCCCAAGAAGTAGCAGTATTACTGTTCGCCGCAGTATTGCTCGTAGAACCAGTGGTGCCACTACTATCAATCAGAGCGCT
>CAUYUJ010015354.1:246498-304404 GCA_963575745.1 Prorocentrum cordatum
TGTCTTGGGTGGCGTTGACGCATGCGATGTGCACCACTGACGCCTTGCGTGGAGTTCCCTATGGGGCCACGAAAACGTGCGAAGGGTGTACCGAAATGATGGACATGCGGAGAGCAGAGGCAAGGAGGTGGAGGAAGGGGGAGGGGACAGCGGGAGGAGGATGAGGAGTGACGCGGGGCGCTGTCTCTTCAAAACGAGGACCCAACACCACATGATGGTTGGGGAAAATGAGGAGCATCGGGAGGTATAGCAAAACATGTTGAGGAGCAGCATGAGGAACAGCAAAAGGAGCATCAAGAAAAGCATAGGAGGCGCAGCAAAAGGAACAGGAGGAGCACCAGAGAGCAGCAGGATGCGCAGTCAGAGCAGGAATGCGAGTAGCAGGGAGGAGGAGCGCCTGAGCAGCAAGCATGGCTCGCAGAAGGAAAAGCAGGAGGAGCACCGCAGGAACAGCACGGCACCATCAAGAGGAGCAGGAGATAGAGGGGGAGCAGGTGCAGGCGGAGGAGGAGCATGAACAGGAAAACATTTGAGGAACAAGAGCATCAGGAGGAGCAGCAACATATAAGAAAGCAGCGGGAGGAGCAGCCAGAGGAGCAGCGAGAGCAGCAGCATGAGAGAAAGAAGAAGCAGGAGGAGCAGCATGCACAGGAGCAGGATGACCAGCAGGAGCAGCTGCAGAAACAGCAACAAAAAGAGCATCACGAGGAGAGCAGCGGGAGGAACAGCAGGAGGAGCAGCAGGAGCAGCAGAAGGAGCAGTAGGGAGCAGCAGCAGGGAGCAGCAGCAGGAGTGGCGACTGGAGGGCCAGCAGAGGGAGGAGCAGGAGCAGGCAGGAGCAGCAGGAGGAGCAGGAGCAGCAGGAGGAGCAGCAGGGAGTCCAGCGGCAAGGGCAGTAGCAGGAGCAGCAGGAGCAGCAGGGGGAGGAGCAGGAGGAGCAGCAGGACAAGCAGGAGGAACAGCACGAGGAGCAGCGGCAGGAGCACCGGCAGGAGCAGCATGAGAAGCAGCAGCCCGAGGAGGACCAGCAGGAACAGCACGGGAGGAGGAGGAGGAGGAGGAGGAGGAGGAGGAGGAGCACCAGCGGAGGGGCAGGAGGCACCAGAGCAGCGGCAGGAGCAGCAGGAGCAGCAGGAGCAGCAGGAGCAGCAGGAGCAGCAGGAGCAGCAACAGCAGCAGCACCGCATGCCACGCGTTCCTGCCATTCCAGGCGAACCGGATGCTGGCGAGCGGCGCAGCATGCTCGTGAGCATCAAAGCATGCCTGTCAGCACCACAGACCGCCCGTGAGCACAGCGGGCCATACCTGATGGGAAGCTGGCACCACCCACGCGTACGTTCGATACCGTTGCGGCGGGAGGGGGGGGCGACCCCCCCGTCACGGCTTTTATGGGTTCAACTACTCATGAACCCGGCGCGACACAATTACGTAGGGGAAAGCTTCATATTGCATGGGCGCAGTGTTTGGCATTGCTTGGCATTGTTTCGCATTGCTTGGCATGGCTTGGAATTACTTGGCATTGCTTGGCATTGCTTCGCATTGCTCCGCATTGCTGCGTATTGCTTCGCATTGCTTCGCATTGCTTTGCATTGCTTCGCATTGCTTGGCATTGCTTAGCATTGCTTTACATTGCTTGGCATTGCTTGGCATTGCTGCGTTGATTCGCATTGCTTCGCGCTGCTTCGCACTGCTTCGCATTGCTTGGCATTGCTTGGCATTGCTTGTCATGGCTTGCCATTGATTGGCATTGCTTGGCGAACCTGGGGAAGCCGAGGAACCCGAGGAACCTGGGGTACCCGGGGAACCCGAGGAACCCGGGGACCCTGAGGAACCCGGGGAACCCGGGGAACCCGAGGAACCCGAAGAACCCGGGGAACCCGGGGAACCCGGGGAACCCGAGGATGATACTAAGGACCCCGAGGAACCTCTGGGGCAACGGGCAACGTCAGAGTCGGAGGCACCGAGGGCGAGGGACCCGGGGAACCTCCGGGCAGCGGGCCACGTGCCCCCCCGAGGCATTATTCTTCTTAGCCAAGTAAGGACCCCTTAGGCAAGCCCAATTGGGGAACAGAAGCAGTCGCGATGGACACTTCGTCGGAGTGACCCTCTGTGCGGGTCCAGAGGACCCCCTACCACTGAACTGCGCGCTTGGATTTGACTCCCCCCTCCCCGCGTCCGGCCCCTCAAAAACTGTGCATCTTGCGCCAGCCACTACAACCTGTTACTCTTATCTCTGGTCACTCTTGCGTGTAGCCGATTGGCAAGCGGGCGTGCTGTTTTGAAGAGGTTGATTAAGTTTGGAACACGATCAGGCCTCTCCTGCCTCTCTAGCGTTGAACTTCTTCGCCTGTGTATGGGCCTCAAGGTTTTGAAGGCAGTCAACCTCGCCGCTCGCGGGTCGCCAGCGGGTTTGGGCAAGGCTCTCGCCTGTGCGGCTCTCTTCTTTTCCAGTCTTTCCTCTAGCAGTGGCCACAAACCTTCTCCCCACTCCCCACAGACGTCCCAGAATCCCAGCGGGGCCCCACAGAGGCCCCAGAGAAGTCCCCGAGAGGCCCCCCAAATATCATATCCCGAAGAGGCACCGAGCATGCTCCCAAGAGCCGCCGTGGAAAGCACCCACTGCCGTGACGGTTCCTTGCCCTGCGATTAAGAATGTGTTCAGGCGGGGGGTCGATCAAGGGGGAAGGAGAGGGATAATGAGGATAACGACAAGGAGGATGATGGGAGGGGTGCCAGGGTCATCGTGAAGGAGGGCGAGAAGTCGGAGGACAAGGAAGAGGCGGGGCAAGGATGAGGATGAGCAGGAGGTGGATCATGGAGGAGGACGACACTGACGAAAAGGAGTAGGACGAGGGGGGATATGGCGAGGATGATACTGATGCGGAGGGAGAGGAGAGGGAGAAGAAGGACAGGAGGAAGGACACTTAACATGATACGATCATGGTGTTGATCATGGCGAGTGTGAGGAGAGTGAGGAGGGATATAAGGGCGTGGAGGAGGAGCAGTAGCAAGGGGAGGATGATACGGGGGTGCCGAGGGAGGGAAAGGAGGAGGAGGAAGGAGGAGGAGGAGGAGGAGGGGGACAAAAAGTGTGACGGGAGAAGAGGGTCAGGGGCAGGGAGTGGATGGGTAGGAGGCACAAGGTGGAGGACGAGTGAGGGAGAATGGAGAAACTGGAGGAGACTACCGCCTACAAAGCGTGTGATAGCATTCGCCTGGAGCTTTCGCCTTGAACCTCAGTGCGCGCCAAACGATCAGTGGCGTAGAGATCACCTGCAATTGGTTCGAGGCAAACAGTAGCATGCAATATCGCAGCAGAACTGGCTGGCACGAGGACAACATACAATGATTAATCCAATACTCGAGTAAAGCTTGCCGCTGAATCTTCATCTTTTGCACAATGCTTGGTCTGTAACATCTGATGCTAGCGCATGGAGCCTAAGCGTATGGCAACACGCGTAGACGCCCATGTGGCCGATGTGTGTGTGTGTGGATCCTCAGGACCAGTGGGGGGAGGGGACCGCGTAAGGATCCATAGGAACACAGAGGGAACGAAGCAGCCACCGCAGAATGTGCGACACACGGAGAGAGGGGAGCCATAGGGGTCCACAGGAGCCAATGGGATACGAGCAGCCACTGCGGCGGAACTTGCGGCCCTCGGGGCTACGGGGGTGGTGTGGCGGAGGCGAATCCATCCATGGTATCCAAGCAGCCACCGCTGAAAGTGCGGTCCACGGAACAAGCGGGGTTGGGGGAAGCCGTATGGGGTCCATCCATCCCCTGGACGAAAGTTTTTCCTCTTGGGCCTTGGGCGACGGTTTGAGGTCTTGAGCAGACGCGTACGAGATAACCGCCGCGGGATTCAAGTAAGTTTGCGCGGATCCAGTTTTGGTTCTGGTTTCTGTTTCGGTGGATCCGATTTCTGCGCGCGCGGGTCCGGTTTCGGATTTTCTGGATCCGCGCCCCGTCCTATTTTTTCACTGCGGATACGATTTCTTTCCGTTTTATATTTGTACGATTCAATTAGAACGGGGAGCCGGACGATATCGGATCCGCGGACCCGGGAACCCGCCCGTGTTTAAGATTCTACGGGGGAGGGGGGGTCGGCCATCAATTTCCTAAGATGGGCCCTGCGCTGTCTCACGCACTCCAATCAACTTTCTACGAGCGCGGGCCCCACTCAAAATGAATGCATCTCTCTCCTCCCAGTTGCTGCGCGCAGCTCGTCCAGATGCCGTCCGTTCGGCGGCGCCGATGTTATATCGCGAGCTACTCATCGCCATTCTCACCTTGAGCGGAAAACCTTTCGTCCTGCGTAAGTAGGAGCCCATAGGGGTCCAATCAGGCACCGCAGAACAAATGAGAAAAAATCGGCCCACGGGACCCCAGGGATCCATGGGTACCCACAGGCATCCAGGCAGCCGCTGGAAGAAGTGCGGCCCACAGGGCCAGCCCTCCATTACGACGCGAGCACACACACCCAGGTGCAAGCAACGTCTGGGGAAGCTGATTCGTCTTTGCCCCCCGTGCTGAAATCGCTTGGCGGCGCGGTTGCCCATGACCCGCGGGACCCTCCTCCTCCTCCTCCTCCTCCTCCTCCTCCTCCTCCTCCTCCTCCTCCTCCTCCTCCCCCTCCTCCCCCTTCCTTGCCGCGCTGCCCCCCCGCGACCGGATCAGGCCGCCAGGCGCCCCGCTTCGAGCCAGCGCGCAGAGAATCAGAGGGTACGCCGCCGCCCCAGGCCCCCGACGCCGTGCTGTTTTCGCCCAGAGGTCTGGATCCCTTCCCCAGGACCGGTTTTTCGTCCAGAGTTGTTTTTTGACGCTCCCGGGGCCCGGTACGACGCCCCCGTCGCGATTTTTTCGCGACGCGAGGGGGTCTGGGCCGTGCGCGCGTGCGCCCCCGTTCCAGTCAGCCCGAAGCCGCCAGGGCGCCCCTCGGACCCCATGCGCCGCACCCTGCGCCGCCCCGCCGCCCTGCTGGCCGCCTGGTGCGCCGCCCTGCCGCTCTCCGGGGCGCGGCGCGCGCCGCGGCTGCGGCCGCCTCGCGGCGCGGCGCCGCGGGCTCATCTCGAGGGCCCCGGCCCCGACCACGACGGCGCCCGCGCCCGCCTGGCGGCGGAGATCAACGGCCGCCAGGGCGTCCTTTGGACGGCCGGGGTCAGCCCGCGCTTCTCGGGCCAGCCCGTCGGCGCCTCGGCGGCGCTCTGCGGCGCGCGGCGCACGCCCCAGGAGTCCCTGCGGCGGGCGCCCGGCGCCCCGCAGGTGGCCGCGCCGCCCGCCTCCACGCCGCTGCCGGGGCGCTTCGAGGCGGCGCAGGCCTGGCCCGCGTGCGCTTCGGTGATCTCGGAGGAGGGCGGGTGGCGAAGGCGGACTCCTCGTTCTCCTCCTCCTCCTCCTCCTCCTCCTCCTCGTCCTCGTCCTCGTCCTCCTTCTCCTATTCGTCCTCCTCCTCCTCCTCCTCCTGCTGCTGCTGCTGCTGCTCCTCCTCCTCCTCCTCTTCCTCCTCCTCCTCCTCCTCCTCCTTCTCCTCCTCCTCCTCCTCCTCCTCCTCCCCTTCTCCTCCTCCTCCTCCTCCTCCTCCTCCTCCTCCTCCTCCTCCTCCTCCTCCTCCTCCTTCTCGTCGTCCTCCTCCTCCTCCTCCTCCTCCTCCTCCTCCTCCTCCTCCTCCTCCTCCTCCTCCTCCTCCTCCTCCTCCTCCTCGTCGGGGGGGCCCTGGAAGCTTCTTGCCGCCAAGGCGGGACCCGCCTCGAGATGCCTGGCATGGGGAGGGGGCGGGCGGGCGGGGGCTGCCAGTAACCTCAGCCGTCCTCCGAGTGATCGGCAACGTGCGCGACCAGTCTGGCTGCGGCTGCTGCTTCGCCTTCGCGGTCGCCGGCGCCGCGGCCGATCGCCTCTGCATCGCCACGGGGGGGAATGTGGCCGTCTCGCTGTCCGAGGAGGAGCTCTGCTTCTGCACGATGAGGAGCCATGGCTGCGGCGGGGGGTACATGGACGAGGCCTGGCGGTTCGTCCAGCTGCACGGGCTCGTCACCGGGAGCCCGCACGTGCGGAACAGCTCTGGCGACGGCATGTCGGGCTTCTGCAAGGCCCGGGTCGGGCGAAGGGGAGGCATTTGGGAGCTGGCGTGTGCGAAATTTGTTCTGTGCGCCGTAGACGCGCTAATGGTGTGTTAGCTAACGGAGAAGTGGGACAACCAACTGTAGGACGGCGTGGTTCGTGGCCAAACCAATTTCAGGAACGCGTCGTTCGCGTTTTCCTACAACTCGCTGTATCGTTTCCGTTGGATCATTCGCACAGTTGACATGCAGGAAACGGTGTTTTGTGACTTCCTACATTTTGTTCTGCGCGAGCTCGGTGTCACAACCATCAGATTCCCAACATCGCCGTTAACCAACACCGCCGTTAGCGCGGCCTTGCACCTGGTTTCAGCCGGAAGCGCGTTGGGTGGGTGGGCGAAATTTGCTGTATGCAGCTGGTCTCGGCCCCGCTGGCGGGCGCCTTCCTCGAGAGCTTGGCGCCTCCGGCGCCGGGAGGCGCCAGCAAAACCAGCTGCGCCAGCGGATTCGCTGGCCCTCCCCTCTGACGTCGCCCTCCTTGGCGTCCGCCCCGCAAGGCCTACTCCTTGCCGCCCTGCTACCACCACACGCCCTCCTCGAAGCGTACCGACGGCTCTCTGCTCTCGTGCCCCCTTGTGGACGAGAAGGACAGCCCCTTGTGCCCGCTCAAGTGCGACGCCGGCGCGCAGGCCCCCTACAACGACTTTGTGCGCCACCGGTGCCAGCTAGACGTAAGAGTGACGTTTCGCCCGAGTGACCTTTCGTGAGGGCCCAATGGAGCCCCCCGATCGCTGCACGCGGAGCGGTAGCAGCGGCTTGCGCGTCCAGGTTTGGCCCCCCCCGGCCTCCCCCGTCGAGCCGCGCACGAAATGTTACTCTTGCCTAGGGTCACTCTTGCGTGTAGCCACAGGTACCGCTTCTCTGGGCAGGTTCAACAGGTCTGCGCCCTTCCGCCGACCCCCAGACAGCGTGAGAATTTTACGTGCCCCCGCCCCCCCTCAAACTGCATTTTGGACTGGTGGGGAGCGGGGGAACGGGGGAGGGGAGCAGCCAATCGTCTTACACGCCTCTTCACCCCCCGCGAGCGGGTGTCGGCGGATTTTGAATTTCCCGACCGGTTGGGGGGCCGAGGAGATCGCCCGGCACATGATGGCCTATGGCCCTTTGCAGACATCCATGGCGGTGTTCCCCGACTTCGAGCTATACGTCTCTGGGATCTACCATCACATCCAGTCCAGGGAGATGGTCGGCTGGCACGCCGTGAAGATGGTCGGCTGGGGCGCAGAGAACGGCGCCGACTACTGGCGGGTGCAGAACAGCTGGAACACGCACTGGGGCGAGGACGGGTACTTCCGCATCAAGCGGGGCGTCGACGAGTGCCACATCGAGGCTGAGGTGCGGGCGAACACGGGCGACAGCAAGTGGGTGGGGCCGGGCGTGCCCAGGGAGTCACGCTGAGGGCCCCGCGACGTTCGGGGAGAGGCGAGGGGAGGAGTACGGCGGCGGTGGAGGCACAAGTTTGCACGGGCCCAGGCGCCCGAGGTCACGGCGAGCGCGCAGCGGGGGCTAGCGAGCGCTGGAAAAATGTCACTGGGAACCTCTCGGGCAGCAGCGGCAGTGGCAGTGGTAGCGGCAGCGGCAGCGGTGCTGGTGGTAGCGCGGCCTGACCGACCCCTAGCGCAAGCCGAGCCCCGCTGTGACGACCCCCTCGCCCCGCTCCAAGACGTGGGCAGGCGTCCGGAGGGGGGCCTCGAGGGTGGCGGGGGTCGTCGTGGAAGGGGTTCGTCACGGAATGGGGTCGGTTGAGCTTCGCCCAGGGTGGGAGTGACAGCGGTGGCTGGTGGGCTTCTGGTGGCGCACAGGTTGCCCACCTCGCTATGCTCAGCCCATGACGCCGCACGAGGCCTGCGGAGCGAGGCTGCTCTCTGAGAAGGCCCATGGAGGAGGAGGAGGAGGAGGAGGAGGAGGAGGAGGAGGAGGAGGAGGAGGAGGAGGTCAAACAACAGTCTTGCTCCGGAAACGCCCCTCGGAGCACGCGGCCCCAGATGCGCCCCCCGTCTCCTCCTTTCAGCTCATGCTTCTCCAGAGGAGGCCCTGGTAGCCCGTCCCATACCACCCCCAGACGGCCCAAGAGCCCCCCCCGATAAGCCCAGACCGCCCTCGGCAGCCCAAGGTGGACTCCAGGCAGCCGAAGCCCGCCCAAAGTGCCGCCAACCCCTGCCATGCTCCGGAAGCGCCCTTCTGGAACACGTGGCCCCAGCTGCACCCCCGTCCCCCTTTCAGCTCCTGGTTCTCTGGAGGAGGTCCCAGTAGTCTTCAGCAGTCCAAGATGGACTCCAGACAGCCGAAGCCCGCCCAAAGTGCTGCCAGTTCCCCGTCATTCTCCAGAAACGCCCTTCCGGAACACGTGGCTAGCGGGTCCTGTAGGGTTGCGACGACGGGACGCCACGACGACGAACACGACGATGACCGCCACCACGAGGGTATCTCGGCGGCGAGCGAGGGGTGGAAGTGAGAAGGGGCGGGCCTTCTCAGAGGGCTCGGAAGCCCCCCAGCCTTCTGAGAAGTTTTCGAAGCCTTCTTCTCCGAAGACTCAGAAGCTGTTCTCAGAAGGCGCCCCGCCGCCTTCTGAGAAGGCCTTCTCCTTCTCACTTCCCCCCCTCGCTCCCCGCCGAGATCCCCCCCCGGCCACCAACACAGGCCAGGAGGGTCCCAAGACGGCAAGACGGTCCAGGAGGCTTCCCAAGACGGGTCCGAGGCCCCCAAATTGGACATCGACTAAAACCTAAGCGCGCGCGAAGCACGCGCGATGGTTTAATATCAATGTGTATGTTCCTATACATATATATATATGTATATACAGATTTAACGACGGAGAGAGGGAAAGAGAGAGAGAGAGAGAAACAAAACACCGGACAACTCGCCCCTTGGCCCTCCGCCAGCCCCACGCCAAGGGGCGAACATATATACGGGCGCAGCACCGCTCTGCATGCGTAGCTTCTGGCGTGGCCAGGCAGGGCACGACCCAACACTGCATCGCGTGGCGCGTGGATGCCCGCACCGACCACGACTCCTCTCAGGCTCTACCTCCGACCCCCCTTTTCGCGAGCTCCTCTTCGTCCTCGTCCTCCGCCCTCCCTCTCACCCATCCCCCCCCCGTCGTCCAATTCCTCCGGCTCCTCCTTCCGCCGCTCCCTCCTTCTCCTACTCCCTCCTCGTCTTCCGCCTCCTCCGCCCTCCTCGTCGTGCACCTTCTCCTCCTCGTCCGACGCCTTTCCCCTCTTCCTCGTCTTCCTACCCCCCCTCCCCACCAGTCTCCCTCTCCCCCCCCTCTCACGACGTAGGTCCTTCCTCCGCCTCCTCCTCCTCCTCCTCCTCCTCCTCCTCCTCCTCCTCCTCCTCCTCCTCCTCCTCCTCCTCCTCCTCCTCCTCCTCCTCCTCCTCCTCCTCTCCTCCTGAGTGCCATCTGCGCCGAAGCCGCAATGGTCGACCCCGCGACATATCCTCGCGACCCCCGTTTTTAACAGCCAGCGAAATATCTTCACACCCCTCGCTTGAAACTGCCAGCGAAATATCCTCACCGCCCTTGGCTTAAAACTACCAGCTAAATATCCTCACCCCCCCGGACTAAAACTGCCAGCGAAATATCCCCACCCCCTGGCCTAAAATTGCCAGCGAAACATCCCCACCCCCCCGACGGGCAAAATATCCTCGCACCCGTGAAACTGCTAACGACATATCCTCATCCCTTGGTTTGAAACTGCCAGCGAAGTATCCCCACCGCCCTGGCTTAAAAGTGCCAGCGGGATGTCTTCACACCCCTCAGCGAAATAGCCAGAACCCCAGACCAACGAACCCGCCGATCACTCCTGACCGCCCGTGCGAGACACATGGTGCTGCTTGGTTACGTTTGGGAACTATCCTCACCGCCCGGCTGAAATTCTGCCAGCGACATTTCCTCACACATCTCGTGTAGAACTGCCATCGACATATCCGCACACCCCTCGCTGTAAGCTGCCAGCGAAATGTCCTCACCGCCCGATGTTTTCAACCTGCCAGCGAAACATGCTTGAACTTGCAAGTGAAGTATCCCCACGCCCTCGCTTGAAACCGCCAGCGAAATATCCGCACACCCCTTGCTTGAAACTGCCAGCGAAGTATCCTCACTCTCCTCGAAACTGCCAGCAACTTTCCTCGCACCCCTGGCTTAAAACTGCCAGCGACATATCCTCACCCCCTGGCTTAAAACTGCCAGCGAAATATCCTCATTATCACTGCCAGCGACATATCCTCACCCCCTGGCTTGAAACTGCCAGCGACATATCTTCAACTCCCGGCATTCTAACCGTCAGCGAAGTATCGCCACCCTTCGAATTCAAACTGCCAGTAGTTATCTTCACCCCCTGGCTTAAAGCTGCCAGCGAAATATCCTCAACCCTTTGGCTTAAACCTGCCAGCAAACAGTCCGCACACCCCTCGCTTGAAAGAGCCAGCGAAATATCCTCACCGCCCCTGGCTTACAACAGATAGCTAAATATCCTCACCCCTGGATTTCAAAATGCCAGCGAAATATCCTCACCTCCCTGGCCTAGAACTGCCAACGAAATATCCTCACCACGTGGCTTAAAACTGCCAGCGAAATATCCTCACCTGCCCTGGCGTAAAACTGGCATATCCGTCCTGAAAGCGCCAGCGAAGTATCGTCACCCCCTTGGCCTAAAACTGCCACCGAAATATCTGTACCCCTGGAAATAGAACTGCCATCCAAGGGCTTATGGTGATTCACTTGTCAGGTCAGTCAGTCAGTTATTCCACCGCTCGAAAATTAAATTGCAGGCTGTGCCCGTAAGGACGGAAGAGAGGAAAAGAGAAAGAGAGAGAGAGAGACGCAAAGGGATAGTGAGAGAGTGAGGGGTTTTGGAAATGAAGAGAGAGGGAGAGAGTGAGAGAGAGAAAGAAAAATAGAAAGACAGAGAGAGAGAGGGCGAGAGAGAGAGAGAGAGTACGACAGCGAGGTGGAACTGTTTTCCAGCAGAGCAGAGTCTTCCGCTGTGCACGGTTCTGCGATGCCTGGAATTTGGCACCGGCATCCCCCGGAAGGCGATGTCGACGGCGGTGCGGGTTCGCTCATTGACCCGCCCAAGGACGCCAGAACTTTTGCTATTCAGCCAGGGCGAGGTGGGCGTACGGCACAACTCCGCACGCGAACCGAATCCTTGGTGTACTTTCGGTGTCGCCGATTGGTTGGCCCAGCGGCGTATGCTTTCCCTGCTTCTTTTTCTGTCCCTCGTTGTTCGTTCTCACCTCCATGTCGCCCCTCGGTAGTATCTTTGTCGAGGGAGTGGGTCGAGAAGATTATGAAGCTGCTCCTCGACCTGGCGGGCTTCAACGAAGCGGTCGTTTTGCGCTTCTCGCTCGCGCATGGCGTTCCGTTCGTCTGCTTCGTCCTCTCAACACTTGAACTTCTGAGGTGCCTCGGAATAGTTGAGGGTTTGGCTATGGTGTTTCACGTCTGACCGCCGATTGATGCAGTTGCTTCTCGTGCTGTGCTGCAGTGGTGGCTTTGCTCAAATCTGTCTCCCGTCTGTTTTCGTACCGTCCGTCTCCAGCACGCAATTCCACTCGCTGTTCTTGCCTACGTCTCTCTTCTAATGGCTCCCTTCCAATGCCCTTTCTGGCGCGGATCAGAGACACCCCAGGGCTCGACCTGAATGGTATTTTGACGATTGTTGTGGGCAGTTTTCGTGGTGACTCCGTCGTGCAGCAAAGGAGGGGCGAAGACAAAACGAGGGCATTCGAAAGCAACACGAGGTCGACATACAACACTGCTTAGGCCGATCCCGGGGACACCCTCCCGGCCTCTCTTCCTTCGGGGGCGGACAGAACCCCCAACAGTGACACGCCGACTCGTGGATTGTCCGTTTTCGGTTCTCGAGAGGGCGCCCCGGCCGTCGTTTTCAGTCTTGCGCCCGCCAGGCTTGGGCCTCAGGTCGTTTTCACGAAACCACGTTTTGGTGAAGGGGCTGCCCGAAATGGGTACGGAAAGAATGGGTACGATGCCCAATAGCAGTTCCTGTTCCTTTTGAACAGGACTCGCTGTCCGCGCCGCCGCGGCCTGTGTCCATTCGAGACAGAAGGCCGCCCGCCCAACAGCGGCCGCTGTTGGTTCGGGACAATATTTGCTGCTGGGCATTGTGCCCATTGTTTCCGTATTCATTTCGGGTGTGCAAAAAGGGGGGTCTGTCCATCCCCGATTCTTGGCCGCCCCCACGCGTGCCTCTCCCGCATGCCCCATTGGCCCCGAGCCTGCGCGCCGCGCGCCCCTCTCCCGGTCCGCGCACCGCCAGCGCGCGCCTGACGAGCGACGAGCTCATAAGCGCGAGCCTCCTCCTCCTCCTCCTCCTCCTCGCCTTCCTCCTCCTCCTCCTCCTCGCCTTCCTCCTCCTCCTCATCCTCTTCCTCCTCCTCCTCCTCGCCTTCCTCCTCCTCCTCCTCCTCCTCCTCCTACTCCTCCTCCTCCTCCTCCTCGCCGCCTCCTCCTCCCTCTCCGCTTTTCCTCCCACCTCTCCTCATGATTCATCGTCCTTTCCTCTTCCCCCCCCCTCCTCCTCCTTCCTCCTCCTCCTCCTCCTCCTCCTCCTTCTCCTCCTCCTCCTCCTCTCCTCCTCCTCCTCCTCCTCCTTCTTCTCCTCCTCCTCGTCTTCCTCGTCCTCCTCCTCCTCCTCGTCTTCCTCGTCCTCCTCGTCCTCCTCCGCCTCGCCCTCCCGACGAGCTCGTGGCGCAGCAGGGAAACGCTGGATGAAGACGGGCACGCTCGGGTCCCTCCGCTCCCGTGGCCGCGGCCACGAAGGGGCGGAAGCCCCACCCGCGCCCAGCGTGAACCCAGGCGCTTGTTTTCGACCAAATCAGGGTTACGACGCTGGTCGATCGACTTCGGTCTGCGCCTCCGCCGTGTTGATCACGGGGGCGGGCACCTCTGCCCCGAGCCCCGCAGCTCCCGCGTGCACGTTCGGGCCGTCTCTGCCTCGGCCTGCCTGCTGCTGCCTGAGCTCTCCAGGCACGGCGCCCGTGCTCCCGAGCGTCCCCGCCGCCAGCCAGACTCGAGGAGGAGGAGGAGGAGGAGGAGGAGGAGGAGGAGGAGGAATGCCCTTTCGCCGGAGTGACCTCTGGTGCGGGCCCAATGGGGTCCCCCGATCGCTGAACGCGAAGCGGTAGCAGCGGCTTGCGCGCCCAGGTCTGGCCACCCCGCGCCCCCCGTGTGGCCGCGCACCACAGGCCACTCTTATGCCCAGGGTCGCTCTCACGTGTAGCCGACAGACCCACGCTCCGGCCGCGGAGAGAGCGCGGCGAGCTCTCCCACCGCTTGCCCAGGAGGCAGGCCGTCGGGCGGCGCCGCGCCGGACACCCCCCCCATGGCGCTCTGCGCGCGGGAGCGCCGCCAGCACACGGCGCGGGGCAGCTGCGTCGGAGGGCTGGCTCGGTCGGGGCATGCCGTGGCCCAGTCGTCGACGCACGGCCACGCGCAGAGCGGGGCAGGGGGAGGCAGAGGAGGAAAAGGTTCCCATACCTCTTCCCTTTCCTCGTTTTCTTCTTCTTGGGCCTCCTCGGAGGTCCTCGTCGCCACCGCTGGATTCGCCCCGAAAGTCTGGTCAGAACGCGCCCCAGACGAGGTCCGGGGAGTAGTGGCATCGGTACCTTTTGGTTTCCCCAGGTGCAGGGGGAGGGGGGAAGGCTTCTTCGAAGCACCCCTGCTCCTTAGCAGGCGCGGGCCTTGTCTGTAGATGTAAGGGCCGGTGCCTTCTAAGAAGCAGCCTCCTTCTAAGAAGCCTTCCCCCCCCCTCCCCCTGCCCCCCTGTGCGCGCCGCCAGTGGACGCACGGTCTGGATTTGTCGACGAAGCGCAAGCATGGACTGAGGCGCGTGGGGCAGCGGCGGGTCCCGCTTCCATGCGTGACCTGCGCGCTCCGTCGCCACATCGGGCGGCACCGGCCTCACGTTTCGGGGGCTGCTCCCTCATCCGAGGCGCGGAGGGGTCCCCGGTGCACGTCAGCGTGTGCCGGAGGATGGTGGGGCTCTGGCACTCGGGAGCTTTGAGACGGGGGTCAATGCAGACGGGGGTCAACCAGGGCGCCGAATCCTGCAGGATCCTGCGAAGACCCCCTCTGGCTGACCCGGGTTAGCGAGCCGCTCGTGGCCGCGAGGCGGCCGCGCATATTGGCTGACCCGGGTTTGCGAAGACCTGCGCTGCATTTTTTTTTTCCTGCATTGCAGTTTTTGGTTTCCTGCTGACCCGGGTCTGGATTGACCCGGGTCAGAAGATCCCCGAGGCACGCGACTGCACGCGGGGCCGTCGGGCGTGGTCTGCGCACGGGGCCTGTCGGAGTGTCGCCACGGGCCTCGTCGTCAGAAGGAGGCCGCTCCTGCGTCGCTTCGACGAGGGCGCTCCCGCAGTTTCAGAGCGCTGCTCCAGGGCGTGCGGGGCATCCGCGCTGGGCCGGCCCTGCGCCCACCCTCTCCACTGCGGACCCGTCCAGAAAGACACCCCGTGCCAAGTGCACGCCTCTCCGTGAGCGGGCGAGCGAGGTTTCCGCGACCGATGCGGTGCTGCGCGGATCGTGCCAGCCGCGCCGTGCTGCAGCGGGCCCTTTGAGCACGGCCCGCCGCAGCTCCACTCGGCGGCCTGGCACCCGAGGCCGTTGGAGCTGGCCTCGCCCCTCCCCTCCTCCCCCTCCACGGCTCCAGAGGGTCTGGAGCCCTCCTCCCCCTTCCCTTCTTCCCTCCCCCCCCCCTCTTCTTCCTGCCCCCCCCCCCTTACAGTTTCAGTGATCTATCGCGCCCGTGATGAAGGGTCACAGGTGCCACTGGAGTTCAATGGAGTGCTCGCTTGCGTGGTTGTTCATGGAGTTGGGGCTCTCGCGCGCGCTGCGGAGGAAAAAACCAAATTCTTCCTGCCTCCCCCTCTTTCCTCCTCGCCTGGCTCCCCCGCGCCCCCCCCCCTTCCTTCCCCTCGCTCCTCCCCCCGTGGCAGGAGGCGGCTCCCCTAACTGAGAAGGGCCCCGCCGACCCCAATGAGGGTAATCCGAGCGAGGTTTCATAATGCCAGGGATATTTTCACGAGATGTGTGCCATCCGCCCGTCTCAGTGATCGGTCCCGCTTGCCAGGAAAGCCCCCTAGATGGGATGCGGCGGCTAGTGGCCCAGGAAGGCCGAACTCCCATTGTGACGGCAACCCGGGTGGGCTATTCGATCCCAGCCGATCAGCCGATCAGCCGATCAGGCGCCTACCAGCCGATCAGCCGATCAGCCGATCAGCCTGATCGGCTGATCGGCTGATCGGCTGGTCGGCGCCTGATCGGCTGATCGGCTGATCGGCTGATCGGCTGGTCGGCGCCTGATCGGCTGATCGGCTGATCGGCTGATCGGCTGGTCGATCGCTGATCGGCTGATCGGCTGATCGGCTGGTCGACCGCTGATCGACTGATCGGCTGATCGGCTGATCGGCTGATCGGCTGGTCGGCGCCTGATCGGCTGATCGGCTGATCGGCTGGTCGATCGCTGATCGGCTGATCGGCTGATCGGCTGGTCGACCGCTGATCGACTGATCGGCTGCCGTCCGGTTCCCCTTGAGACATCCTCGCAGCTCCGGGCTCAGAGGTCTCCTGACCCGAGATGGTCGGGCCAGTCTCGCCTGCGACATCTTCCTGTCTTTGGGTTCGGAGATGCCCCGCACGAGGTGGTCCATCCAATTCCGTCTGAGACCTTCTCGCAAGTCCAGGCTCAGAGATCCCCTGACCTGAGGTGGTCGGGCCAGTGTCGCGTGAGACATCCTCGCAACTCCGCGCTCAGAGGTCCCCTGACCTGAGGTGGTCGGGCCAGTTCCGCCTAAGGCATCCTCGCAACTCCGGGCTCAGCGATCCCTTGACCTGAGGTGGTCGGGCCAGTCTCACGTGAGACATCCTCGCAACTCCGGGCTCAGAGATTCCCTGACCTGAGGTTGTCGGGCCAGTCTCGCCTGAGACATCCTCCCATCTTTTGGCTCGGAGATGCCCCGCGCGAGGTGGTCCGTTTCCTCGCTCATTTCTCTACTCTCTCTCTTTCTTTCTGTCTCTCTCTCTCACTCTCTCTCTCTCTCACTCTCTCTCTACTCTCTCCTTTCCCTTCAATTTAGTTATCCTCGTTCCTTGTCGTCGTCGTTGTCGTAGCGTCCGCTTTCTTCCGAACACATTTTTGCTCGAGATCTTCACGTCGATACATCGATTTTCAATTCCATTCCACTTCTTAAGATCGAAGACGCCTACGGCGAATCACCGCCGCCCCCTGCCTTTTTGGAAGCGCCTATGTGGCCGAACGTTGAGGCCAGACCTGCCAAGCTATCGGACCACGTGTTCCCCGAATCGGTTTGGAAAGCCTTCGGGGAACACGTGGGCATCTTGAAGGTCATCTTGGCCGTCTTGGAGGCCTCTTGGGCAAGCTTTGGGCGATCTTTGGGGCTTTTTGGGCCGTCTCGGGCCAGCTTCGAGCCAACTTCGGCCATCTTGGTGGGTTCCTGGCACGTCTGAAGCCGTCGGAAGCCGTTTGGGGGGCCTCTATGGGCCGACTTGGGGCCCGCTTGGAATGCTCCAGGGCCGTCTTGGAGGCCATCTTGGGCGTCTGGGAGGCCATCTTGGGCGTGTTGGAGGCCTCTTGGGCCCTCTGGGGGCCCTCTAGGGGCCATCTTGGAGGCCACTTGGGCCATCATGGGGCTCTCTTGGGGGCCTCTTGGGCGATCTTGGGGGCTTCTTGGGCCGTCTTGAGCCGTCGGAGAGCCGAAAAGGCGCAAATGCCAAAATCCTTCAAAAACCAAGGGAAGATCAATGATTTTGGCCTCTTCGGACTCTCCTGGAGGACCTCTTGGAGGCCTCTTGGGCCGTCTGGGAGGCCTCTGGGGGGCCTCTTGGGCCGTCTTGGGCCGTCTTGGACTCTCTTGGGCCGGTTTGGAGGCCGTCTTGGACCATCTCGGGCGGACTTGGAGGCCATCTTGGGCCATCTTCGCGATTGTTTGAGGATGTCCCGAGCGAAACGGCCGTTTTTGGGCATTGAGGGATGGGTTTTCCGAAATTTGCGGGTGGCCGGCGGGACGGGCCGAAGCCCACTGGGGAGTTCTTTTAGAAAAAGAACCAAAACCAAAACCTGAGTCATCCAGCACGCCGTGCACCCCTGCAAGCAGGGGGCGGCGGATCGAAGACGCCTACGGCGAATCACCGCCGCCCCCTGCCTTTTTGGAAACGCCGATGTGGCCGAAAGTTGGACTAGAGCTTGGCCAAGCTATCGGACCATGAGTTCCCCGAGTCGGTTTGGAAAGCTTTCGGGGAACACATGGGAGAGAATGATTATGAACAGGAAGAGGAAGAGGAAGAAATAGAGTAGGAGGATGAGGGTTGTTAGGAGTCTCTTGGGGCACCCTTGGGGTCTGTTGGGGGCTTCTTGGGGGCCTCTTGGAGGCCTCTTGGAGGCATCTTGGGGGCCTCCTTGGGCCTCTTGGGGGCCTTTGGGGGCTTCCTGGGGGTCTCTTTGGCCGTCTTAGGGCGTTCCTGGTCCGTCTGACGCCGTCTGGAGCCGTCTTGGGGGCCTCTCTGGGCCGTCTTGGGGCCCTCTTGGGGCGCTTCAGGGCCGTCTTGGAGGCCATGTTGGGCGTCTTGGAGGCCTCTTGGGCCGTCTTGGGGCGCTCTTGGGGCCGTCTTGGGGGGCCCTTGGGCCGTCATAGGGCCTTCTTGGAGGCCTCTTGGGCGATCTTGGGGGCCTCTTGGGCCGTCGGAAGGCCGAAAAGAAGAAAACGCAAAAAACCTTCAAAAACCTAAGGAAAACCAATGATTTTGGCCTCTTCGGGCTCTCCTGGAGAACGTCTTGGAGGCCTCTTGGGCCATCTTGGAGGCATCTTGGGGCCATCTTGGCCGTCTTGGAGGGCATCTTGGGCCGTCTTGGAGGCATCTTGGAGCCATCTTACCCGTCTTGGAGGCCATCTTGGCCGTCTTGGAGGCATCTTGGAGGCCATCTTGGGCCATCTTGGCCGTCTTGGAGGCCATCTTGGAACCGTCTGGGGCAGGAAATTGGGGAATTGAGCTCCTGGGCATCCTTTCCGGGTGGCCGGCGGGACGGGCCGAAGCCCACTGGGGAGTTCTTTTAGAAAAAGAACCAAAACCAAAACCTGAAACGTCCAGCACGCCGTGCACCCCTGCAAGCAGGGGGCGGCGGATCTAATGGCCTTCGGCTCATCCCGCCACCGTGCCCAGGCTGTGGGGGCCCCGTGGTGGCCTCTTGGGTGCCTCTGGGGGCTTCCCAGGGGCTTCTCGGGGCCGAGGGCTCGAATTGTCCGTTCGGATTCCCCGTTGGGGCGTCCTCTGGGATCCGTCTTCGGCCTCTCTTGGGCCGTCTTGGTGGCCTCTTGGGCCGTCTTGGTGCCCTCTTGGGCCGTTTTGGGATCTCTTGGAGATTTCTTGGGGCGACAGATTGGGTTCGGGACCCGAGTATACGCCCATTCCGTGCAATGGCACGGTGGCAGATTCTGGCGTGCCTACCGCCGTAGGCCCTTCCAGCTGCGAGGGTGCATTCGGCAATCGCCTACGGCAACCAATCGCCTACGGCAACCCCCGCCGTTGCGTACAAGGAGGGGGGGAGGAGGCACGCGCCAGGAGGACGCAAGGGTAACGTCAGGGAAGGGAGGCAGCGAGTGGAGAAAACGAGATTCAAGTTGGAGCAGTGAGCAAGTGGATGGCCAGGACAGGAGAGTGAGGAAGTGGAAAGAGGAGGAGGAGGAGGAGGAGGAGGAGGAGGAGGAGGAGGAGAAGGAGGAGGAAGAGGATGAAGATGAGGGAGAGGGGGAGGAGGAGGAGGAGGAGGGGGAGGAGGAGGAAGAGGAGGAGGAACAGGAGGGGGGTGATTTTTGCACCACGCCCGACTGGCCTACCAGGGGCCTAGTTCTCGGATTGCTACAATCCGCAACCGTGCTGCTTGACGTGGGCGGTGGTGCCGTGACAGCGCCGAGCAGCAGCGACGTCGCGGCTTGGCTGACGTCCGGTGATGGGGCCAGCGCTGGACCCCTCCGTGACGACTACCTGAAGGTAGTGGCGGGCCTTGGGCAAAGGCCATTCGATTGCCTGTCAGTTCCAAGCCTTGTGCCAGCGTAGCGGGAACTCTCGTTCAGTAAGCTGCCCTGCCAGACAACCCCAACGGCTCCCGACATGCCCGGCCATGAAAACAAACATGGTGACGGATTGCGCCGTATGTCCACATCGTATGGCGTGTCGCGGAGAGACGAAACTGGAAGCGAGCGCTCGACGCTGAGCTTGGCGCTCGCCCTGAAAACGGCGATTCTGGAGCGCGCCGTCGACCAGTGCCAGGATTTCCTTTCGAAGACTCATGCGTCCACAGCAGAGAGGTATCCATTTCTCGGCTGGCTCTGCAGTCCACGCCTGGGCGGGAAGATCACCGGCAAATCTGATGCGCAGCGGTGCCGGGAGCTCGACCTCAGTTGCGCCGCGTGTCGGGCTCTCGCTGCGTTCGAACACCCGGGCCAAACCACGCACGATAACGACCAGACATGCATTTACGGCGTGGCGCTGTCGGAGGACGCGATGCGAAACGCCATCAATCCAGCTAGAAAGAAGAGGCCCGCGTGGGTTGATACCCAGATGCCAGACGTGCTCAATTACGACCCCTACAGCACCGCCCAGCACTCTGCCACATCCAATAATTTCACACCGCAGGATCGCATGGCCCACAGTTCTGGGTCGCTGTCGACGAGCTTAGGCCACGACGCATGGTTCAAGAGGAGCTGCTTCGCGGAGCGGGTTCAGACCATGGTGAATTTCGGGCAGCGGCGGGACGCGACGATGCAATTTCGCGGGGTGGAGAAGTCATTGGTGTGTTCTGACCTGGCTTGCTTGGTGCGCGTGAATCCCCGGTCCCGCCTCGATGCCACGGCGGCCGTGCAGGCGTATGAACATTACGAGAAGCACTTGCGCCGACGCGCAGGCACCCTCGGTCTCGGCTCCGCGGGCCTGCTACTGGAATTTCTCCTCAACGTGGTGCTGATGCGGAACACGCTGGGCGATGCGGTGCGGGCGGCGCTCGCCGAAAAGTCGTGGGTATGGCTGGAGGTCGCAGACGGCCGCTGGGTTAACCCGGAGGTTCTCCACGATTTCGCTCACGCCACTGGCTGCAAAGGTTTATTCGGTGATTATGTGAACCCCATGCGCACCCGCGGTGAGCGCCCCGTGCATGGATTCGCCGATTTGCTGGCGGACTTGCATGCGTTCCAAGCCGTCGGCGTCGATCTTGTCTCGGCTTTCGCCGGGGATTTGGACGTGCCAAAGTTTTTCGAGGGTCTCCAGTCGGTCCGGGGACACAGCGGCAGTGGGTTCAGAACCAAAGAATTCTTTACGCTTCGCGTATCCCCACCAGCCCATCTCACAGCAACAACTCTTGCGAAGCATGCCGACAGTCGTGTTTTTCAGGCGCGTGTCCGCTTGGCCCCGCACATCTCCCCTGTTCCTCCTTCCTCCCGCCTCCTTGTACATCCTCCTTGTGGGGGGAGCGGGAGAAGGACGAGGCGGAGGAGGAGGGAGAGAAAGCGCTCCTCGTGATTCGAGTCGTTTGGGGTTTCTCGTCCTGGTGTGAGTCGTTCGGGCCCTTCTTCCTGGTGTGAGTCGTTCGGGCTCTTCGTGGTGTGAGTCGTTCGGGCTCTTCGTCCTGGTGTGAGTCGTTCGGGCTTCTCGTGGTGTGAGTTGTTCGGGCCCCTCGTCCTGGTGTGAGTCGTTCGGGCCCCTCCTCCTGGTGTAACTCGTTCGGGCTCCTCGTGGTGTGAGTCGTTCGGGGCCCGCGTCGTGGTGTGAGTCGTTCGGGCTCCTCGTGGTGTGTCGTTCGGAGTCGTTCGGGCGCCTCGTCCTGGTGTGAGTCGTTCGGGCCCCTCCTTGTGGTGTGAGTCGTTCGGGCTCTTCGTGGTGTGAGTCGTTCGGGCCCCTCGTCCTGGTGTGAGTCGTTCGGGCTCCTCGTGGGGCCTCTTGGGGGCCTCTTGGAGCCTCTTGGGGCCTCTTGGGGGCCTCTTGGGGGCCTCTTGGGGGCCTCTTGGGGGCCTCTTGGGGCCTCTTGGGGGCCTCTTGGGGGCCTCTTGGGGGCCTCTTGGGGCCGCTTGGGGGCCTCTTGGGGGCCTCTTGGAGGCCTCTTGGGAGCCTCCTGGGTGCCTCTCGGGACCATCTTGGGGCCTCTTGCGACCTCCTCAGAAGCGCAAGTGAGAGCTGCCCCCTGAGAAGGACAAAATGAGCCCAAAACCTTAGTAAAAACAATGGTTTTGCTATGAAGGAAGATGAGCGCGGCCCCCTCAGGACGCCAAAATGGGGCCCAAACCGTAGTAACATCAATAATTTTGGCTTCAAAGAAGAGCAGAGGGGCCAAACGGTCTCCCCCCCTCGGGACCAGAATCCTCGTGAGGGTCGTCGTTGTTTTGGCCCTCCCAGGAGCCGAAAAAGACCCCCCTGCCACCACTCGGCCCGCCCTCTCCAGGTCCAGGGGAGGGGGTAGGGGGAGGGGTAGACCCCTCCCCGAAGCGGAAGATAGGGGGGTAGGGGGTTGAGAACAGAGAGAGGTCGCTAAACCACTCACGCCCAAAGGGCTGGTGGGATTATGGTGCGATTTCGTGGATTGCCTGTCCCACGCCTTGGGCGGGGACCTGAGCGGGGTGCAAGAGCAGTATACATTGGTCACTGTAATCGGAGTGGGGCCTTGCAGGACGGCAAATCCCACCGGCCCTTTGGGCGTGAGTGGTTTAGGGAGCTCTCTCTGTTCTCAACCCCCATAACCCCCTTATCTTCCCCTTCGGGGAGGGGTTTACCCCTCCCCCTACCCCCTCCCCTGGACCTGGAGAGGGCTGGCCGAGTGGTGGCAGGGGGGTCTTTTTTCGACTCCTGGGAGGGCTAAAAAACGACGACCCTCACGAGTATTCTGGTCCCGAGGGGGGGAGACCGTTTGGCCCCTCTGCTCTTCTTTGAAGCCATAATCATTGATTTTACTACGGTTTGGGCCCCTTTTTGGCCTTCTGAGGGGGCCGCGCTCCTCGTCCTTCATAGCAAACTTATTGATTTTACGAAGGTTTTGGCGTCATTTTCTCCTTCTCAGGGGGCAGCGCTCACTTCCGCTTCTGAGGAGGTCGCAAGAGGCCCCAATATGACCCCGAGAGGCCCCCAGGAGGCTCCCAAGAGGCCTCCAAGAGGCCCCCAAGAGGCCCCCAAGAGGCCCCAAGAGGTCACCAAGAGGCTCCCAAGAGGCCCCCATGGGGCCCCAAGAGGCCCCAAGAGGCCCCCAAGAGGCCCCCAAGAGGCCCCCAAGAGGCCCCCAAGAGGCCCCAAGAGGCCCCCAAGAGGCCCCCAAGAGGCCCCACGAGGAGCCCGAACGACTCACACCAGGACGAGGGGCCCGAACGACTCACACCACGAAGAGCCCGAACGACTCACACCACAAGGAGGGGCCCGAACGACTCACACCAGGACGAGGCGCCCGAACGACTCACACCACGAGGAGCCCGAACGACTCACACCACGACGCGGGCCCCGAACGACTCACACCACGAGGAGCCCGAACGAGTCACACCAGGAGGAGGGGCCCGAACGACTCACACCAGGATGAGGGGCCCGAACAACTCACACCACGAGAAGCCCGAACGACTCACACCAGGACGAAGAGCCCGAACGACTCACACCACGAAGAGCCCGAACGACTCACGCCAGGAAAAAGGGCCCGAACGACTCACACCAGGACGAGAAACCCCAAACGACTCGAATCACGAGGAGCGCTTTCTCTCCCTCCTCCTCCGCCTCGTCCTTCTCCCGCCCCCCCCACAAG
The DNA here is from genome assembly GCA_963575745.1 of Prorocentrum cordatum. Taxonomy (NCBI): domain Eukaryota; class Dinophyceae; order Prorocentrales; family Prorocentraceae; genus Prorocentrum; species Prorocentrum cordatum. Next base: position 269,426 of record CAUYUJ010015354.1, read on the forward strand.
GAGGATGTGCAAGGAGGCGGGAGGAAGGAGGAACAGGGGAGATGTGCGGGGCCAAGCGGACACACGCCTGAAAAACACGACTGTCGGCATGCTTCGCAAGAGTTGCTGCTGTGAGATGGGCTGGTGGGGATACGCGAAGCGTAAAGAATTATCTCGTCGGGCCCCCTTTCATGCTGCACGAAGGGGCGCCGCCGAGGCAGAAGAACATCCATTATGCAGGGGGCTTTCGCCGTCGCCGCCTTGCCCTCGCTCGCGCTCGGTCGCTTGCCGACAGGCGGCGCGCGCGCGGGGTGGCGAGCTCCGCAGCGACTGGCGCGCGGCGGAGAGGAATGCTGTCGTCTTCAATGCCGCCGCCTGTCTACCTACGGCGTGCTGGGAGCGGTGCGGTCCTCTGGTCCTCCTGTCCCCCCAACACAGTTCGCGCCGCGTCTTCGGCGGGGCGGCTCCTCGTGCCTGACACCTCCACGCAGGTCGGCGGATCTGCCAATGCTTCGGTATATCATCGAGTGGCTGCGGGACCACCACGGCGATTTCTACAAGAGCCGGAGTGGACATCCTGTACGAATTATGTGAATACCAGAAGATACTCCGATTTTGGTACTTGGGCATCGGCACCACCTATGTTCCAGCAAAAGGTTTGCCGGTGTCGGTTTATGTGTCGGAGTTGCCGCTGACGCATGCAGAGTTGGTGGCGTTCTGCAATGCTTCTATCAGGCTCGGGCCATCGGGCCCAGAGTTTGTGCCAGAAGACTGAAACGGAAAACGCCGCATTCTAGCGGGGCGGTCCAGGCAGAGGAGCAAAGGGGAAGGGAAGGAAACGGAGGACGGCGGAGGCGACGGAGAAGGGCGCGGGGGAAAGAGGACGATCGGGGGGCAAGGGCGGGGGGAGGGGGGAGAGAGGGCAAGGTTGCGGAAGAATGCGGAGGAGGATGAGGATGAGGGGGAGAATAGGGAACGGGGAGGGGCGGGGGAGGGGATGGGGGAGGGGGAGGAGCAGGAGGAGGAGGAGCAGGAGGAGGAGGAAAGGGAGGAGGAGGAGGGGAGGAGAGGGGAGGAGGAGGGGGGCTGGCGACAGGTGCCGCCGACCCCGAAGAGGGACGACGACGGCGGCGGCGCCGCTGGCGACGGCGAATGCGCACGTATTCCAGAGTCCTCACGGGAGCCTCTTGGGGGGTGCTCAACGGCTTCTGGGGGCTTCTTCGGGCTCCGAAGCTCAGGGGTGACAAACAGGAGGGCGAGGGGGGCGGGGGAGGTGACCGAAAACGGCGCGGGCTACAGAGCAGGAGGAGGAAGAGGAGGAGGAGGCCGATGATGATGACGAGGAGGAGACGACGACGACGACGAGGAGGTGATTGCGGGGGGGGGAAGGGGGGGCAGGAGGAACAGCCGCCCGTGGGCGAGGCTCAGGAACGCTACCAGCAGATTGTTTCGGCTTCCTAAGCGTTTAGTACGGCCCAAGAGGCATTTCAGGTGGGCATAAGACAGCCCCACCCCCCAAGCAGGCTCCCGGCCAAAGAAAAATAATCCCCCCGAGACGCCCAAGGGGCATTCAAGGTGCGCGAAAGTATGCGAATTCCGCGCATGATTTTCCAACTTGAATTTGTTATCCAGAAGCACGAAACGCTCGCAAAATTTTCAAAACATGTTTTTTGATTGTCCTGAACATTGACGCCGCGACGCCACTTAACCGACCTCGGGTTTAATGTTTCAGCGCTGCATGTCCAGGAATTGCGTTTTCAACGTTTGGGGCAGGGTTTTCAATGGGTTGCGTTTCTTGGGACAGCCTCGCTCCATCGATCCCGGCGCTTTCGGTTTAAAGGTTTCCCGTTGCTTTCGCTTCTAAGACCAAGTTGTTGCTTTTGGGAATCGGCGTGCCGAGGCGGTCTTTTAACGCTTTCGGGATAATTTGTACATGGAGCCAGCGGCGCCCGTGGAAACCCTAGGGCGGGTGCCCGGTCCCTTAAGGAAACTGACGTACTACAGGGCGCGCTTGGTATTGGGAGTCCTGGCTGCGTCGATTTTCATGAGAATGTTTCGACCGAGGTAGACGTTGTGCTGTTTTGCGCCATGACGTGACTTCTGGCAGAACGGGATGGACTGTGAATCTGGGTGCCCGGGTTCGCCGGGATCAGTCGAACCTGGTCGCGTTCGTTTTCGATTCGAATGAGAATGTGTTGCGGCGGGAACTTTACACTAACGTTGCGCGCGGCGCAGAGCGCGGTCAGGATCACAAGGTTCAGCGATCGTTTCACCTACATTCTCTTTTCTGAAAGACTAATAGATTCTACCCCCCCCCCCCCGGACTTATCGGTTACCCCGCGCGTGCTGTAAATTACATATGATTCTGACCACATGTCCATCCTAAATATGAATTCATACTATCCCAGCCAAGCCGGTATCCCCCCCCTGCGGTTCCCTTGTATAAAAAACACTATGCGGTGACATTTTTTGTTCTAACATAACACATTTTCGCGAATCCCTTGCAAAAAATGGGGCGAAGTGCGCGCGCGCGCATCGTGGCGCGCGCGTGCCGAAATCCTTCAAAAACCTTCGGTGCCGGAAGGATTTCGAAATCGAGTTTCCGAAAAACATACAAAAACACATGGCTTCGCAACACTGATTTGCTAAAAAAACTTCCGCGTGAGGTCTTGCGAAATCTTCAGAAAACCATCGGTTTTCAAACATTTTCACAACATGCTACCAAACGGGTTTCGCGCGCGCGCATGTCGAAATCTGTCGAGCGCCCTTGCGCGTGTGCCGTCGCGAGAATCCTCTGCAAGAAATGAGACGAAGTGCGCACGCGCGCGTCGTCGCGGGCGTATGCCGAAATCCTTCAAAAACCATCGGTTTCAGAAGGATTTCAAAATCGTGCGTCCAAAAAACCTACAAGAACCCAAGGTTTCGCAACACGGATTTTCAACAAAAGCGTGCGCGCGCGCTCTTGCGTCGTCGTCGTCGTCGTCGTCGTCCTCCCTCCTCCCTCGTCGTCGTCGTCGTCGTCGCCGTCGTCGTCTTCTGTCTTTCCTCGTCGTCGTTGTCGTCGTCTTTGGCGTCGTCGTCGTTTCCGTCGTCGTTGTCGCCGTGGTCGTCCTTCCTCCCTCGTTGTCTTCGTCGGCGTCTCGTCGTTGTCCCTCCCATTTCGTCGCCGTCGTCGTCGTCGTCGTCGTCGTGGTCTTCACTCCTCCCTCGTCGTTATCCTCCTCCCTCGTCGTCGTCGTCCGTCGTCGGCGTCTCGTCGTCGTCCTTTCATTTCGTCGCCGTCGTCGTCGTCTTCGTCGTCGTTGTCATCGTCGTCGTCTTCCCTCCTCCCTCGTCGTTGTCGTCGTCGGCGTCGCCGTCCTTCCTCCTTCTTCGTCGTTGGCGTCGTCGCCGTCTTCCCTCCTCCATCGTCGTTGTCGTCGTTGTCGCCGTCGTCGTTTTTTCTCCTCCCTCGTCGTCGTCTCCGTTGGCGACGTCGTCGTCGTCTTCGTCGTCGTCGTCGGCGTCGTTGTGGTAATCGTCGGTGTCGTCGTCGTCGTTGTCGCCGTTGAAAACATTGGAGACGTCGTCGGTGTCGTCGCAGTCGCTGTCGGCGGCGCCGTCGTCGTCGATGTCGCTGTCGTCGTCGGCATCGGTGTCGTGGCCAACTGCCATGTGGTACCTACCGTCACGGTCTTGTCTGAAGAGGTCTTGCGACCAAGTTGCGGGTGGGAGGGTGGGATGTTTGCACGAGCAGTGGAGAGGACAGCTTCAAGACGGTCAAGATTAATTCTCCTTTCTAAAAGACTAATAGATTCTACCCCCCCTGGACTTATCGGTTACCCCGCGCGTGTTGTAAATTACATATGATTCTGACCACATGTCCATCCTAAATATGAACTCGTAGCATCCCAGCCAAGCCGGGTTCCCCCCCCCTGCGGGCCCCTGGTAAAAAAATACTATGCGGTGACATTTGTTGTTCCAGCATAACACTTGTTCACGAATCCCTTGCAAAAAAAAGAGACGAAGTGCGCACGCGCGCGTCGTGGTGCGCGCATGCCGAAATCCTTCAAAAACCTTCGGTTCCGGAGAGATTTCAAAATTGATTTTCCCAACAACATATAAAAACACATGGCTTCGCAACACTGATTCAAAAAAACTTACGCGCGAGCTCTTGCGAAATCTTAAGAAAACCATAGGTTGTCCAAGATTTTCACAACATGCTACCAAACGGGCTTCGCGCGCGCGCATGTCGAAATCTGTCGAACGCTCTTGCGCGTGTGCCGTCGCGAGAATCCTTTGCAAAAAATGGGACGAAGTGCGCACGCGCGCGTCGTCGCGGGCGTATGCCGAAATCCTTCAAAAACCTTCGGTTTCGGAAGAAGTTCGAAATCGCGCGTCCAAAAAACCATAAAAACATACGGTTTCGCAACACGGGTTTTCAACAAAATTGTGCGCGCGCGTTTTTGCGTCGTCGTCGTCGTCGTCGTCGTCGTCCTCCCTCCTCCCTCGTCGTCGTCGTCGTCGTCGTCGTCGCCGTCGTCGTCTTCTGTCTTTCCTCGTCGTCTTTGGCGTCGTCGTCGTTTCCTTCGTCGTTGTCGCCGTGGTCGTCCTTCCTCCCTCGTTGTCTTCGTCGGCGTCTCGTCGTTGTCCCTCCTATTTCGTCGCCGTCGTCGTCGTCGTCGTCGTCGTCGTCGTGGTCTTCACTCCTCCCTCGTCGTTATCCTCCTCCCTCGTCGTCGTCGTCCGTCGTCGGCGTCTCGTCGTCGTCCCTCCTATTTCGTCGCCGTCGTCGTCGTCTTCGTCGTCGTTGTCATCGTCGTCGTCTTCCCTCCTCCCTCGTCGTTGTCGTCGTCGGCGTCGCCGTCCTTCCTCCTTCTTCGTCGTTGGCGTCGTCGCCGTCTTCCCTCCTCCATCGTCGTTGTCGTCGTTGTCGCCGTCGTCGTTTTTTCTCCTCCCTCGTCGTCGTCTCCGTTGGCGACGTCGTCGTCGTCTTCGTCGTCGTCGTCGGCGTCGTTGTCGTCGTCGTCGGTGTCGTCGTCGTCGTTGTCGTCGTCGAAAACATTGGAGACGTCGTCGGTGTCGTCGCAGTCGCTGTCGGCGGCGCCGTCGTCGTCGATGTCGCTGTCGTCGTCGGCATCGGTGCCGTGGCCAAGTGCCACGCAGTACCTACCGTCACGGTCTTGTCTGAAGATGTCTTGCGACCAAGTTGCGGGTGGGAGGGTGGGATGTTTGCACGAGCAGCGGAGAGGACAGCTTCAAGACAGTCGAAGTGGATTGCACCACATAGATTGCACCACGTAGGTGGGCACCAAATGCGATGCATTACATATTTAGCGGCCTTCGGCACTTCCCGCCACCTTGCCCGAGTTGTGGGTTAGAGGCCTCTTGGATGTTCGTCGGGATGTCGTGGGGAACCTCACGGGGGCCTCTTTGGAGGCAGTTCGGAGGCCTGTTCGAGCGTTTGGGAGCATCTTGGAGCTTATTGTTGGGCCTTTTGGGCGCCTCGTGAGGCCTCTTGGAGGCCTCTTGTGCGATACTTTATCAAGACTCCCCACACGAGGTGGTCCGTCCGAGGTGGTCCGTCCACGACGAGGTGATCCGTCCGAGCCGTCAAAACGCCCCGCACGAGGTGGTCCGTCGACGAGGGTTCCGAGATTCCCCGCACGAGGTGGCCCGTCCAGTTTCGCCTAAGACATCTTCGCAACTCTGGGTTCAGTTATCCCTTGACCTGAGGTGGCCAGGCCAGTGTCGCCCGAGAGATGATCCTCCCATCTTTGGGCTCAGGGATGCCCCGCACGAGGTGGTCCAGCCAATTCCGCCTGAGACATCCTCGCAACTCGGGGTTCAGAGATCCCCTGACCTGAGGTGGTCGGGCCAGTCTCGCCTTGGACATCCTCCCATCTTTGGCCGTCGATTCCCCCTTCACGTCGCCATCCCATCATCACCATCACGTTCAACAGCGACGACGTCCGATGAAGACGTCGCCGACGACGACGACGACGACGACGACGACGACGACGGCGATGACTAAACCGACGATGGCGACGACGTCCACAGCGCTGAGGAGGCGCAGGGGAGGCTCTATTGGGGGCTCCTGGGGCCCATGGCCCCCCTGCCTCAGGCCCTTGGAATCGCTACGCTGAGTCTTCCTTCGTGTTGCAATGTAGTCACGTGAGGCTTCCATGCCAAGGCCACCCTCTTGTTGGCCTAGCCGTGCGCAGCAACCCTTTGCTCTTACGCTGCGGTCCATGTGGGCCAGGGCATGTCATGGGAATCCTGGGCGGGCGCGCGCCGCGTGCTTCGCGTGTTCCGAGCGCGTGGTCGAATCTTGATACATTTCTACGCACTTCTTGGGGGGTCTTGGTGCTGGCTAGGCTTATGGGAGTCATTGCACTCACATGGATCATAGGACGCATCGTTTTCGTAGGCGTTGGAGGGGTCATGGTGACATGGTGGTTCATATGGCCCTGGGGCTGGCTCCAGGGGTTCATACGTTCCCTAGCGGTTCGTTTGCACAACATGGCCCAGGTGCATACATGTCCTTGGGCAGAACATCGGTCATACAGTAGATGCCCATGTGCTTTGCATGTCGTTGGTGACGTCCAAACCTCACAGTAGTGTCGGGATTGCAATACCACATGCTATGACAAGACACAAGCGTGATGGCCGAGAGGCCCGAAGCCACTTCGCAGCCACTCGAAGCCACTCCGGAGCCACTCCGAAGCCACTCGCAGCCACTCGCAGCCACTCCGAAACCACTCGAAGCCACTCGCAGCCACCCCGTAGCCACCTTGCAGCCACCCGCAGCCACCCCGTAACCACTCGCAGCCACCCCGAAGCCACTCCGCAGCCACCCCGTAGCCACTCGCAGCCACCCCGTAGCCACCCCGCAGCCACCCCGAAGCCAGTCCCCTTCGTCACGATCCTGTTCCCAGGCAACATAATAGAGATTACATCTTGAAACCGCAAGCCGACGCGTCTCCGCGCTTTGAACGGCTTGTTGCTGAGTTCGCAAGCCGCTGCAAAGGCATGACAGAGACCGAACGATTCATCACAAAGCCGTGCACTTACTGAAATAGTTTTCGGATTAAGGGGGTATGAGCGGTATCGCGCTGCAATCAACCATTGTGACATCTTCCAAAAATCAGGCAGCCTCCCGTAGTCATTCGAGGACGCCCCGAAGCCACTTCGCAGCCATTCGGGGCCGCGCCGCAGCCACTCATAGCCACTCAGGGGTCTCGCCGTACCCCCAATATCAACCAAGTGCACCTTCCCCAGCGCCCTGTCACACGGCGCCAAACCACCGATCAATTCGGCAGCGAGTGAGCGAGGAGAGTGGAAGGAGTGAGGAGGAAGTGGAGTTGTGATGATACCAGCGTGTTTATGCTCAAATTCTCAAGTCTGCAGTGGCCCCAAGCCCGCGCAAATACCAGACTTCCTGCTTCGCCCTGGCCGTGGCTACCATGGGCGAGGATGACCGGCAGTGTGCGATATGCTGGGGTAAATTCGAAGAAGCTCCTTGCGTTGCGATGGATTGCATGCACGTCCTCCACGAAGAGTGCCTGGCGAAGGACAGGACCGTCAGGGGCATTACGCGCAAGGATTTGCAGCGTTGCCCGACGTGCCGTTTCGCCCGGGAGAAGGCGCCAGTTGCAGGGGGCCACGGAGTCTTCGACATCCCCAACACCCAAGGAGGAACAAGAGTGATTCGTCGTGGACAGCGGCGCCAGTCTGCGCAGGACTTGACCTCTGGCGCAGCGGGTGCCGCACAGGATGACTCGCCTCCGAACGCCATCGCCTCGGGGGCTTCGACCGACGCTGTCGACGGGGCGGGCGCGGGGGATCAGGCGGGCGAGCTCGCCGAGGCCCAGCCGGGCGAGGCGAACGCCGGCCAGCTCCCCGAGGCCCGGCTGGGCGAGGACGACGCTGGCGAGCTCGTCGAGGGCGCGCTGGTGTCCCTGGGCCAGGGGGCCGCCGAGGACGCGCTGGTGCCCTTAACGCAGAATGGCAGCGAGCTTCTGGAGATGGTCGACGAAGATATGGGCATCCGGTTCCGAGACCAGACGCGCGTCCGCGTGTCCCAGGAGCTGCGCGACCCGATTCGGCCACTGCTACAGGCGTTGAAGGACGACGGCCAGGACCTGCGCGGTTGGAACCGGGCCTTGCATACCCGAGACATATTTGTTGGATTCGAGAGCGAGGAGAGCACCTACACGACCGTCCAGAAGTGGTTGGAGGAGATCACGGCCGACGGACGCACCCACATTGAAGCGGGGGCCGACCCGGCGTTCTCCATCCGTAATTTGGTACCGGTTCCGATGTACCGCACAATTCAGACCGTGGCCTTGCGGGGGGGCTGGCCAGCCGAGGCGCTGTTGCAGGCGATCTTCACCAACGCCGGTTGGCTGGAACACCCCGCGACCAGGCTGAAGGAGAAGGCGGCCGACCAGCACGGCCGCGCGCCGAATATTCCGCATTTCTGCGCCGGCGACCCCTCCATGCGCAAATCGTCGCTCTTCCCGTGCACGTCCCGCGCCCTGATGGATTGCGACGGCGCGCCCCCGGAGATCCGCGAGGGCACGGTGACGTCAGGAGATGGCACTATTCGTGGCCACCGCTGTTGCACCTACAGCCACAGGCGGTCCGGGGTGCGCGCGGACGAGATCGTCACCGCCTACGATTGCGGACCCATGCTCTCCAAACAGGCCAAGGGCATCCACTGGCTATCTCGGGCCAAGATGAATGCCCTCGTGAACTGCGAGCGGGGCGCCGTGCTGACTGGCAATGGCCCAATGCACTTGGAGAATTATTCTTGCATCCACCAGGTCCTCGGTCAAAGCGCTCCGGTGGAGCGCGTCATGCGCCCCGCGATGATCGGCTACCAGAAGAGGTACCACATCACTTGGAACGCCGCCCCTCAGGGCCCTCCTTACGAGCCAGAGCGAGATTGCACTGCGTCCGCGAAGCTGCTGAAGGATTACCACTCCTGGCTCGCGGGCAACGCCTTGGTCGATTCAACCAACGTGGTGCTGGACTTTTACGCGCTGTCCTTATTCGGTTCTGTTCGTAAGGCGGTGCAGGAGTACTGCGACCAGACGGAGGGCCTCAATGTGCACTACGTCCACAAGCTCAAGTTCTGGGACAGCGACGTCATGCAGTTCGCTAACGTGAACATGCGCATGACCATTTTCTTGGAGGGCAACTTCGCGACCGGCCGGCCCCAGCGCGTGCCCGCGCCGGGCGCCGCCGCTGCCCCCCAGATAAGCGTCTACGACCTGGCCCACGCGATGCGCGCTTGGAGGCGGCAGGTTCTCTTGCACAAGACCTTCTACTACGCGGTGGCGCCGACTCCCGCGGGGATCGGGCGCCCGCAGAGCGGGCCGACCTCCGGCCGGGGGGGCGGCGCACTGACCGTGGAGGACCTGTGCGCCAAGCTGATCCTCTCCCACCGCAAGTGCGTCGGCGTGGTGAACACCGCTGACATGCGCCTGTGGTTGCGCAATGGCTTCAACGCGCGCGGCGTCGAGGATGTGGCGACCGTGATCGCCGCTGCGGTTCGCCGCGCAGCTGACGCTGGCTCGGTCGAGATCGAGGATGCCCGCGGCCGCAAGAGGCCCGCGCCGGACGGCGACGAGGAGGCGCCACCCCCGAAGGGTCCGAGCCCGAAGGGGAGGGCAGTCTTGAACATCAAGAAGTGTTCGCGGGCGCAGATCCGGGAGAAGCCGACGGCGAGGGACCTGACAGCCACCCTGAGCCTGAGCGCTGATTTCTTCCAGGGCTAGGGCGGCCCCGGGAGAGGGCAGCCCCTGGCCATGGGGCGCTGTTCGAGAGAGCTTGGCCGACCGCAGTTTCAACGCCCTTTGCGACGCGGCCTGCGGGGGGGGTCGCGGCGGGCTGCGGAGGCTCAACGCGCGCCGACAGAGAGCGCAGCCACTTGCGCTGGGAAGCCGAACTTTTTTCCCAGGGCTGGAGCGGCCCGGCAGCGGGCAGCTTGGCCACGGGGCGTGCGATTCGAGAGGGCCTTGCCAGCGGCAGTTTTAAAGCCTTTTGCGCCGCGGCCTGCGGGGCAGGTCGCAGCGAGCTGTGGCGGCCCAGCGCGCGCGGGCCGGGAGCGCATCCACTCGCGCGGGGATGCCGAAAATGTCCCGGCAACGATAACGGCGACTGTGCCTGCGTCTGAAGGAGGGGGCCGGAGGGGGGCTCCCGCTGCAGCCGTTCTCGGTCTCATTGCCGTTCTCGGTCCTGGCTTCGTTCTTCCGCGCAATGCGATGCTGCGCTGTGTGCCGCTATGCGATGCCGTGCCATGCGCCGCAATGCTCTGACACGCAGTGCTCCACTGTGCAGTGCCGCACCGCGCTATGGTATGCTACGCTCTGCCGTGCTCTTCTGTGCCATGGTATCCCATGCTATTCCACGTATCGCGCGCCCACCCTCTTGGGACCATTGCCTTCTTCGTCATCCGACTGCGCGGATAGAGAGGGGATCTACGCAATCCCAAGGCTTGGAGGAGAAGGGTACGACGCCAGATATGGCGATATGGCATGAACGCCCCCAGCTTGTCCTTATCCCTCCTTCCCGACCCCCTTCTTGCCGTGGCATATGGGCTCGAAGGCGTTCGGGCAAGTGCGCGCCCTGCCGCGCTTGCCATGGAGAGCGACGCCCGCCTTCCATGGCGGACATTCACTGTTCACGGCCCTCAGATGGCATTGGCAATGCTGCGGGGCATCAAGCCCGTGGAGACCAGGCGCTTCTCCTGGCTGCGGCCTGGGTGGTCTAATCTGCACGTTGGCAAGGGTCCGATTAGCAAATATCCCGCCTGCCAGGAGGCTTTGCGCAGGACTTGGCCAGACGCCCCGGCGGAGGGCGCGCTGCTCCGTCAGTGCGTTGTTGGTCAGGTGCATTTGGCCAAGAGAGTGCCGTTGGAAACCGTGGCGCGCCCGTGGGCCATGCCCGCAGCAGGGTCCTGGTGCTACGTCATCGACGCCGCGCGCGGCTCGTGTCCACCGCCGCGGGGAGTGCGCGGACGTGGCGTTTCCCTGATGTTTGGGGCATTGTGGACGCGATAGGCGCTGACGTGCCAGGGCGCCCTGTTGACTGGGCCGGGCAGCCGCCTGCGGAGCGTGCGCCGCCAGGGGCCCAGCTGGGGATCGCCCTCGAGCTCGGCATCGGCGAGAGCCGGCGGAAACGCAGAAACCATGATTTCATGCCGCGGTGTCCCCGGCAGTTCCCTCGCAAGGTGCGCGCAGACATCGGGGTGCGCAAGCGCGCAGGATCCGGCCACCCGGCTACCTCGCGGCATGGTCAGGCGCAATTTCTTCCGATCGGCGGCGCCAACAAGGAAGAGGAAGAAGAAGCGGCCTGTGGAGGAGGGCGGGGCGCCCGCGAACTCGCCCGCCAACCTGCCACCGCGCGTTGGCGGCCAGGATTGTCGCAGCGTGGCCGCGGCAGGCCAGAGGGCGCAGCGCGTGGCGGCCGGCAGGACTTTGCCGCGCCTGCTACATTTGATGCGCATGAGCTTGCTCCACCGGCCAGAGCGCTGCGTGGATAGCGCTGATGGGCTGCGCCCTCATGGAGGGCTGTTCGGGTGCATCGCCGGCGACCCGGCGTTCATCGTGGGAGCTTTTTCTCGCCGGGCGTGCCGATGGCCGACGTCGTCCCGCTGCGTCGCCGAAGCCGGCAGCCGGCCCCCGTGCGCGCGTTGCGCGCGACTTGGGTTGCTCAGTACAAGGATCTGCACACGGTGAAGCAGTCCGAGATTTCCAACGTCGGGGCGCATTTCCAGGCGGCGCTGCGCAGCGGCGGCCAGCGGTCGAGCCTCCATTTCACCTCCTGGCGCGACGAGGCCGGCTGCGACAAAGCGCCGGCGCAACTCAGTCGCACCCTGGCGGCGCTGTGGGGCGTCGCGCGCGACCGTGCCCAGGCGCGCCAGAGGGGGCCTGGGTTCCGCAACGTCTGCGTGGTTCGCCCTGCCGCCGTAGATGCGCACGTGGCAGAGGCCGCTGCCAGGGGCGAGCGCCATTGCACTGCTCCCCTGGCCGACCAGTCCAAGACGCAGTTCGTCCTGGACTTCCCGTTGCCACTCCAGCTTGAGGTGGGGGCGCACCGATGCCAAACTTGTCATGCCCGTGGTGCTCGAGATTGCTGTGGGTTTCCAGTGACGTTGGCGGATATCCGAGCAGCGCGCCCCGGGGCGTTGGCGTTGCAGACTAAGAAGCACGGCCTCACCCTCGCCACGCGCGTCTTCCTGCTGCACTTGCTCCAGAACTTCAACAAGGTATTCTGCGGTCGGGCCTCTCGCCGAGCAATTGCTGAGTACTACAGTCGAATTGCTTGACTTTCTCAGTGGGCTCGCGCGCGCTGTGGCACTTGTCGGCAGCGCCCAGCAATGATGCGCTGAGGGCTTTCATCTGCGACGCCTTAGAGAATTACCTGGGCCCGCTGGTTGAGCACGTGCGGAAACACGTCAACGTCTACAGCGGCTCCGTCGTCAGAGGGGACGGAAATTGGGACCTCGCCGCCCGCGTCCGCAACGACCAGGGGCGTGAGTTTAGCGTGATACTGGCGTGGATTGGCGTGGACGGCGCGCTCCTCAAGCCCGTCATTGCCAGCAAGACCGAGGACCTTGTCGACCTGCTCCCCGACCTCGACGACGTCGTCTCCAGCCTCAAACGTGACCGCCAAGAAGCGGGCTTGGGCCTGGCCGCCAGCGCGCCGATTTGCCATTCCACGGACGTGCACGGCAAACATCGACTCAAGCTCGCCGAGTTCTACATGGGCAAGTACCCCGAGCAGACGTCTATCGCAGTTGCCGACACGCCGAAGGCCGACGGCGCGCAGGCCGCGGATCGCATCAGCGAGCCTCTGGCGGCCATCGCTGGCGACCCCGTCCACGACGCCGCTGCCTCGGCTTGCGCTGGCCCCCAGGGCTGGCCCAGTTCGGGCTGCGGAGTGTTGGTCGATCGGCGGTAGGCTGAAGGCAATCGTAGATCTGGCTGATCCCTGATCGCGTAGGTCGGACCCGGGATCCACGCCCTGGCCGACCGGCGGCGCTCGGGGCCTGGCCGATCTGGATCTGCCCTGCCGATCTTTGCCCATCGCGGGCCATCTGAGGTCATTGCGTTGCGGCGCTGCGTGAGCCCGTCGTGCAACGATTGCCGCGAGTTCATATGCGACCACCAGGACATTTTGTCACGTCTGTCAGCGCCGCCTCCAGACGCACCGCCTGCCGGGCAGGCGCCCCCGCGCCCGCGCCCCCGGGGCCTTTCGGCGGCGGGCGTTTCGCTGCTCAGGACCGCAATCGAGAAGACCGCGGCGGCGTTCCAGGCAAGCGTGGGCGCGGATGCCGACGGGGCCGCGGACCTTCGACGATTCCTGCAGTTGCCGAACGTGTCGAAGTGCCGCCTCTGGAAGAAGGAGTTCGGCCCGTACCCCCCGCGGGGGGTGGCGTCGCGCATCGCGCGGCGCGCCGGGGTTCAGGCGGACTCGTCCATGGGCTTTCGTTGGCACACCTCCCCCAAGGGGTTCAAGGCAGAAGTCCGCAGGAATGCCAAGTGGCACAAGCCGGGCCGCCGCTCCACCCGTAGGCGTCGGGGAATCATTCGCGACAAGAATCGGCCCGAGCAGGTCCGCGGCCTTCGCAGCGTCTGGTCCGTCAAGGTCCGAGCGCATTACCGCCGCCTCCTGAAGCCTCTGAGGGTTGAAGGCCTGTGGGCCTGGCAGTCGGCGGCACTGGCCATCCGCTCCGCGGGAGTGCCCGTGCAATCGGGCACTGTGTCTGTGGAGCGCCTCTGGGAGTGTCTCAAAGGGATGCTCCCGCGAGGCGCCCGAACAGTGTCGCTTCGCTGGTTCAATGTCCTCAGCCAGCTGGCTTTCTTGAGGTTTACCGCCACTGCGGCACGGGGTGTCTGCCCGCGTGGGCAGAGAGGGATTCCCTCCTGGCCCAGCGCCTGGAAACCGTCGTCATGCTCGGGGTTGAGCTCGACAAGACGGAGGGCGCATGCCTCGACCATTTTAGGCATTTGTTCGCACCGTTTCTCTGACCAGGTTAGCTATTGCGCGGTCGTCAGCCGCACTCCGCGCGGGCCCTGGCTGGCTTGCGCCGACATCAGTCCCACCATTGGCTTGGATTTTGTTGGCCGGGGCGCGCCTTCGGAGCGGGTAGCTCAGGCCCGCGGGGCGCACAATTCGAGAGGGGCTCGGCTTCTGCAGACATGGGTTGAACGTTTTCGGGGCCGCGACCTGCGGGGCAGGTCGCAGAGAGCTGTTGCGGCGGCGCGGCCGCATATTTAGCCCGGCCACGCGCGCGCAAAGACCGAACATGTCCGCGCCGGGGTTGTCGCAGTCGCTAGCGCTGTCGCGGCAACAGGGCGGCGGTGACGAGGGCAGCTGCTGCGACTGCGACGGCAACAGGGACAGGGGGGTAGAGTAGCGGGAGGAGGAGGAGGAAGAAAACAAAGAGGAGGAGGAGGAGGAGGAGGAGGAGGAACATGATAAAGGAGTTGTGCGCGCGCGTAGGCAAGAGCCGCACAAGCGTAGTTTCGGGAGCTATCGAAGACGCCCACGGCGAATCACCGCCGCCCCCTGCCTTCTGGGAAGTACCTCTGTGGCCAATAGTTGGGCCCCAGTTTGACCAAACCATCGGACCATGTATTCCCCCAGCTGCTCGGGAAGCTCTTCGGGGAACACTTGGGGGAGGATGGGGGGGAGGATCAGGTGAGGTAGGAAAAGGAGGAGGAGGAGGAGGAGGAGGAGGAGGAGGAGGAGGAGGAGGAGGAGGAGGAGGATGCAGCCATCTTGGAGGCCATCTTGGGCGTCTTGGAGGCCTCTTGGGCGATCTTGGGGGCCTCTTGGGCCGTCGGAAGCCGAAAAACAAGAACACGTAACAACAAACCATTCAAACACCCAAGAAACAACGATGATGTTGCTCTCTTCGGGCCATCCTGGAGGACCTCTTGGAGGCTTCTTGGGCCATCTTGAAAGCCTTTTGGAGACCTCTGGGGCCGTCTTGGGCCCTCTTGGGGGCTTCTTGGACAAACTTGGAGGCATCTTGGGTTCTCTTGAGCCGTCTTGGGCGAACTTGCAGGCCATCTGAGCCGTCCTGGAGGCCATCTTGGGCCATCTTGGAGCGGGAAAGGCCACGACTGGCCCAGTTTGCGCTCCCTTGCGGGCCTTTCCGGGAGGCCGGCGGGCTGGTTCAGGGAGCATTCTGTTGGAAAAGAACCAAAACCCAAAGCGGTAGCGTACAGCACGCCGGGCACCCCTGCGCTAAGTCAACAGGGGGCGGCGGATCTAATGGCCTCCGGCCCATCCCGCCGCCGTGCCAGGATTGTGGGTCTGAGTCAGAGGCCTCTTGGCTGCCTATTGGGGTCTCTTGGGGAACTTTCGGGGAGCTTGTTGTTGAAGGCAGTTTTGAAGCCTCTTGGGGCTTCATAAGGGGGACCGCTTGGGAGCCTCTTGAGGCTTTTTCTGGGCCTATTGAGGGCCTCTTGGGTCCTCGTGGGGGCCTCTTGTCGGCCCTGTGGCAGTCTCGGCCCTCCCCCTTCGGGGCGCAGTGCTCGACATCTCAAGTTGGCTTGCCCATCTTGGGCTCATCTTGGGGCCCTCTTGAGGCCATCTTGGGCCGTCTTGGACCTCTCGGCCGAAGATCGGCCGACCCAGCTTCGGAGCCGATCAGCCGATCAGCCGATCAGCCGATCAGCGACCGAGCAGCCGATCAGCCGATCAGCCGATCAGCCGATCAGCGACCGAGCAGCCGATCAGCCGATCAGCCGATCAGCCGATAAGGCTGATCGGCTGATCGGCTGATCGGCTGATCGGCTGCCTGGTCGCTGATCGGCTGATCGGCTGATCGGCCTGATCGGCTGATCGGCTGATCGGCTGGGCTCGGATACCACCCGGGGCGCCGTCGCCCTGCGAACTCCCCTCTTCAGTCCGAGCGCTGGTCCCCAAGAGGGGCCGGCACCTCCAGAGGGGACCGCCGCAGCGGAGGGGAAGGCTTGTCCGCGGGCGCAGCCGCCGCCCTCGGCGAGCGGCTGTGCCCGCCGCCCGGACTCGAGGCGCGCGCGCGCCCTCTGAGGAGGGACATTTCTATCGGCTAGACGTCAGAGTGACCGTTCGCCGGAGTGACCTTTGGTGCGGGCGCAGATGGGTCCCCAGATGGCTAAAAATCGGGGTTGGACAGACCTCCTACCCGGACACGTCGATTAAGGAATTGGCCGTTTTCGGTTCGCGAGGGGTCGTCGCGGCCGTCATTTTTGCGGGTCCAGGTCCGTCGGTTTCGGTCCAAGGCCGTTTTCACTAAGGGGAGGTCTACTAAAGGGAGGTTTGTCCACCGCCGAAAAAACGAGGCAGAAGCAGCTGCTTGCGCGCCCAGGTTTGGTCCCCCCCGCGGCCTTCCCAACGAGTCGCGCACCGAAGGTCACTCTTACCCAGGGTCACTCCTGCAAGTCGCCGATGCTATAGGTCCACCTGGTTCGTCACACATCCCCCCCTCTCCCAGAACGGAGGGAAGCAGGCAGGGATGGGGGGGAAGGAGGAGGAGGGTGGACCTCCTACTTGGCGGGCGCCCGCTCCCCTTTCTTTGCTTTTCCCGGGCTCCTGTTCCCTCATCTTCCGCGGCGCCCGCCAGGCAACGTGCCCCGAGTCGCTTCTACCTTTCGTTCCGCACTTGCAAGAACGCGACAGGCTGGTCCCTTACGTTCGTCGATCGCAACCAGGAGGGTGGAATCGTGCAGCGCTTCGAGTCCCGGGCCCAGGCGCGGCCTCCCTCCCTCCCTCCCCCAGCAGGCCCGTGAGGGCCCGTCTCTGTCACTGCTCGATGGTGTCAGTCGAGGCCTTTCTTCGGGCACAGCTCTCGTGCCGAGACTTCTCTCTTCACATGGATCTGCCCGCCACAGGCTACACGTCTCCTTCTCGTCCTCTTCCTCACTTTCCTCCTCCTCCTCTTCGTTCGTTCGTTCGTTCTCTTTCTTCTCTTCTCATCCGCATTCCCTTGCGCTTCATCCCTTTAATCGTCCTCTCATCCTCTTTCTCCTCCTCTCCTGACCTGCGTCCGCTCCTCCTCCGCCTGCTTCCGCATCGCTCTGGCAATGCTTCTGGGATCGCGAGGGGGGGCGGGGCGGGACCGGTGTTGCCAGCCCGTCGGAGCCTTGGAGGTCAGCTGGGACGGCTTCGTATTCGTCTTCTTGCAGTTCTGCACCTTGTCCAAGGTGGAACTGTGCCAGGCAGGGGTGCACAACTGGAGACCAGAAGGGCAGGGGCTGTGGACTGGGTGCGGGTGTGGACAGTCTTCCAGAGTCCTGGAATGCCAGGGTGGTTGCTGGAATGGTGGCCAGAGTGATGCCAAGTGTCAATTTCAAACTCCTCCCCCCCTCCCCCTGGGGGCGCGATCCTTCTGTCCAGGGGTGACTGTTTCTTTAGTCGTCTCCCCCCCGCCTCGCCCCGGTGCGCGCATAGTGATATCGCGCCGCTCGCCCACGCGCTGAGCGTTGACCTCCGACCAGTGAGTAAGCGAGGGGGACGGAATGGAGGAGGAGATGGAGGAAGACTAGGAGGGGGATGGGGACGATGCCGAAGAGACGGAGGATGAGGCGGATCACGACGCCAAGGATGAGGAGGAGTAATAATACCAATAATACGACGAATAGTAGTAATCGTAATATATATATATATATATATATATATCACAAGACCGAGAATAATATTACGAATAACCATGATAATTATTAATATTCATAAGACAAATACGAAGACTACTAAGTACTCATGGTATCAATACATAGTAATAGCAGTAATGAGAAGACTACTACGAATACGATAATAAACCATACGAGTAATATTCAGAATAAGCGGAGGAGGATTTTTTGTTTTGATTATCGTGTGTGTGTGTGTATGTTCTCGTCTGAGAGCTTCGAGTAGTGTTGTGCAAGGCTTCTGGAGGCCTCCAGAAGCTCCTGGAGGCCTGTGGGGATTTCCGAGCAGTCAGTGACCTCACGCGCCAGGAGACGCCCCTTCTCGGAAAGCAGGTGTGGAACGCGCGGGGCGAGAGCTATGGGGGCCGCGCCCCCACCCCCCACCCTAAACCCGCCTCTCTGCGTGGACACGAGGTACGCGCGCACCGCCGTGTCCGTGGGCGCGAGGGCCGTGGTGCTCCTTGGGGGCCCTGCGGGAAACACACTGGGCAGAGGGGGGCGCCGCGCCCCCCCACCCTCGCTCTGCGCGGAAACAGCAGGCTCCCCGACTACATCGGGAGGGGCCTGCGGAGCTCCTCTTGGACTTCCTGCCCTTCGGTGATGCGCCCTCGACTTGCCAGGATGCCCCCGAGAGGCCTGCATTAGGGGCCCCCGGAGGCTGCCTGGACACCGCAAGGGGAGCGCAGACCTGGCCGCCCCGACCCAGTTCGGCGATCTACCAATCGGGTTTTCTCGTTGGGGGGTCGGCCAGGTTTCTCCGTGGCGGGACCCGGCAGCGAGAGCGGTCGGGGCTGGCCTCCCCGTGCAGCCTCGGATGTCTCCGCGAAGCGCCCAGATCATCCGAGGCCTCGCCAAGACGTCCCCAAGGCGTCCCCAAGAGGGCCCGGAGCAGCCGCTGGGAGATCACCTGAATTACGTGGGGTGACGTTGCTCCGCCTCTACCCCGTAGGCTCGCCGCCTCTTGCCTCCCTTTCCCCTCTTGTCCTGTCCTTCCGTGCAACGCGAAGCAGGTGCGGACCATTGTCCATGCACGTCTCGGAAGAAAGAAGGAGACTCCAGTATGTCCCCAAGATGGCCCGGAGAGGGCCACAGGACTGATCGACAGCCCTCATGCAGCCAACCATCAGGCAACAACCTCTGGAAGCCCCGAGCTTTGAAACCCATGCCTAGGATTCCCAACTGGATGCAAGATGGCTCCAAGAGGGCCCTGGAGGAGCTCGTGAGTGCCTGAGGACACCTCCTGACGGTCGCCTGGGCGCTCCACGACGATCTCAGAGAGCGTCTGTAGCGGCCTAAGACGGCCCCAGAGAGCACCACATTGGCCAAAGACAGTAACAACACAGCCCAATAACCGCACGAATTTCTGTGATTCCCAACTCTCTCAGCGGCTCCCAGAGGGCCCCAAGATAGTCCTAAGACGAGCTTCTCGGGCCTCCAGGGAAGGAGACTCTGGGCTATGCAGGCGGGCCGGGATCAGTCTGAGCGGGCTCCAAGAGCTCGCCAGGACGCCGACGTGGCGGCCCAGATGGCCGAGGAGGGCCCAACAAGAGAGAGCCCCAGCTGACCAACCTCTGCCAAAACCTATGGACTTCCACAAGTTGTCTTACTCGGCTTCACATTGTTAAGTCAAATTTTGCTCCAGGATGGCCTCCGATCAGCGGATGAGCATCTTCGAGTGCCCCGAGAAAGTCCCAGACTGCGTCCAAGGGATCCGCGAGTCGCCAGACCCTTTTTCAATGTATTGCATGCCAGGGTGATGCCTTGCCGCCTACACTTTTGAGGAGACCTAGAGTCATCGCCCTCACTTCTGCCTCCTTCCCCCAGCTCCTCCTCCTCCTCCTCCTCCTGCTCCTCCTCCTCCTCCATCTCCTTCTCCATCTCCATCTCCTTCTCCATCTTCTTCTCCATCTCCTTCTCCTTCTCCTTCTCCTCCTCCTCCTCCTCGATAGCTCAACTTGTGCTGGCCTGGGCGAGCTTCCAATTCGCGAGCTGGGCAACATATTTAGGGATCCTCATCGCCCCTGGAGCCGATGTGCGTGAGCAGTGGATGGAGGCTGGCCAGAAGTGGTGGTCGCGGACACGGGCGATTCCTTTGCCTCGAGCCCCGAGCGAGGCTGCCATACGCCTACATAAGTGCACGTGTCTGTCAGTCCTGGGGGTTCTCGCCCAGTCTTGTCCGCCTTGCCAGGAAGCCACACGCAAGGAATATTACGTACTGGAAGAAGGAGCTGCATAAACAGAATCTTTCGGAGCTTCGCGCGGATGTCTTGGATCGGCTCTGAATCCCACTCCCTGGCGCGCGAAGCGTGCAAGGGGCAGCGCAAGAGGCGCCGCCAGGTGGGCCCAGCGTTGACCCAAGAACTCCGCGCGGACCTCTGGAAGTTCATGATTATGCAAATTCTCCTGGTTCGATGGCCGGCGCTCTGCACGGTTCTTGTGGGTTGAGAAGCCGGCTCCGCCATTGCACCTCCGCCCGCGTGCAGGTGTATGCGTTGGGATGCGCATCGCGTGCGTCTGCGCACGCTCTCCAAATTGGGCGGGGGGTTTTGTGTGATGGTGGGAGGGGGCGGCCTTGCACGGCCTTCACCTGCGAGTGCCACAGGGCCTCCTCTCAGCGATCTGCTGGGCCGAAGGGTCCGGAATCTTGCGGCGAGGGATATTCAAAAATAGTCGAACAATAGTCTGGGGACGATTTCCTGATCATGTTTGGACCATTTTTTTCTTTTCTGACTATTTTTTATTTTTCGTCGAACATTTCCCTGTAGGGGGACGTGCCCCACCTAATGTTACAGAAAGGTCGGCCGAGGCTGCCGCGGCCTCCCTTTTCCCGCGAATCGCATCCAAGAAGCGATAGTTGCGGCTGATGCTACAAGCAACACCACCACCACCGCTGGGGCAAGCATTTACATTCCCAGCCCCCAGGGCTGAAGGCACCCGGCTGGGAGATAGGGCGGGTCGTGGTCGTCCGCGCCGTGGGGGAGGGGGGAAACGGCCTCAGGGTGTTCATAGCTAACTGTAGGTAGTTCGACCCGATGACGAGATCAAAGCCAGGTGGCTGCGTCTTCGCCAGGTTTTGACCCGATCGCAGCCCCGTAAAGTTCGGCCTCATCTTAAGACTTTGGTTGGCTGGATGGTGGACCACTAGCCACCTCCACCACCTCTCCTGCCCCCTGCCTGCTCCATCTCATTGCTTTACCCCGTCTGCATATCTCGACCGTTCCCCCTTTCCTGTGACCTGGCCTGGGATCAGAGGAGGAACACCAAGACACTGATCTCACGGTGGCTCTTGCACACGATTTCGTTAGTCTCGCTTGCAATATATTCCATCAACTTCGTGCCGAGCTAGCTGGAACCCCTCAGAAGCTCGGCAACTACGAGCAACACCTGTCAATGCGCCGTGGGGCTCTCGTTCGGCGGCTCGCCTAAGGGACGTGCGCTCCTCCTCCTCCTCCTCCTCCTTCTCCTTCTCCTCCTCCTCCTTCTCCTCCCTGTCTTCCTCCTCCTCTCCGTCTTCCTCATCTCCCCAGTGAGCACACCACATGTAAGGGGATTATTCCATGCCAGGTCCTTTTCTTCATCATCTCCAAGCACATGAAGAGCTGGACCGTGCAGGAGTCGACTGGGGGGGGGAGGGCTGCAAGGAGAAGCTTCTCAGAGGCCGCCCGTTTAGTCTTGGAGTGCACTAAGCACAGCCTCCCCGGCGGGATGCTCCACGCAACATATAGCGAGGGCGCTGAACAAGGACCCCTTACCAGGGGCAAGTTACAGACACATCCCTTGTCAGGCATAAAGTCAAGACGCTGAGGGAAGGACCACTTTGGATTCAGGAGAGGCTCTGGTTTGCTGGCCGCTCTTTAGGCGCCTAGGTCGGGGGACCTGTTCGTGGGCAAAGCTCGCCGTGGCCGGGAGAGTCTGTTCGTTCCTTGTGCAGTCGTCCTTATGGTGGCACCATGGTTGCAGTGGCATGACCACCTTCCGGCATGCCGGGACCTGGAATGCTACCACTCTCTCCGCTCAGTCCGCAAGATAAACGACTTCGGATGGTCCACAGCGCTTCGGCCGGTTGTCGGCCATGGGGGCCCGCCCACGGAGTGGCGCGCACTGGGTCCCGACCACCACGTGTCCCCTCCCAATGAGGTGCCGCCAGCAGGGTCGCGACCATGAGGCCCTCCAGCCAAGCTTCCGGGGGAGTTCGTAGAACCCAGGCTGGGTCGTTGGCCTCTGGCCCGATGCGGCGTCTGCCCGGATGGCCCCGCGAGGTGTTCGCAGTAGTTCCTCCTGCAGCCATCTCGGTTCACAGGGGTGCCGCATCTTCGCGAGTGCAGGTACGGAGGTCAGGGCGTTCTGGCACCGATGGTCCGCTTCCTGCTGCAGCTAGCGGCGTGGCTCTGTGTGGAGGTCAGTGCAACCAGACCCTCCGAGTTTGCAGTGGATTTCCGCCTCGTGGACGCGGACGGGCGGGATATTCTCTTGGAGGCAGCTGCCCGCAACGTGCCCACTGAGGGGTATTATCCATCGGGCAGCGTCCTGGAGCTGAGCTTCCGGTCGCACAACAGGACCTTCAACTACAAGTTGCACCGCCAGACCGCACGGTCATCTGGCGGCAGTGTCGTTGTTTATGGCGAGGGCGGAAAGAAGGAGCGTGCTCTCGGCCAGCCTCTTGTCTTCAGGAGTCCGAGCCACGATGCGGTGCTGACCACAGTCGGACGGAGCTTCAGGGGCACCGTGTGGGCAGGACCTTGGATGTACGATATTCGGCACCCGCACGGGAGCGCTATCCTTGAGGTGACTCGCTTCGACAACACCTTGCCCCCGAACAGCAGCTCGCAGGACCGCCGCCTTTCTAGCTCGCTTAACGGCCTGAATCCAGACGCAATCGACCGTTGGGACGACTGCTACACCGACGATCACATCATGCGCACCTTCAAATTCGGCGCGATCATCACCTCCAACGTCTGGGCATCGGAAAACTTCCAGAGCGAACTCGAGGCAGAGGACTGGGTCAACGCTATAGTCGCCAACGCGAACATGGCGTACGAGCCCCAGCTCAATATCCACCTCCAGTTGGGGGAGCTCGTCATTCAGCAGTCCCACACCGGCGCCCCAAGCTGGGACCAGAGCGCCTCGTGTGAGCTGGACATCAACAGCCAGCTGTGGAAGCTTGTCGAGTGGACTCGTCCTGCGGGCAGCACCGTGGGAGTGTGGCATCTGTTCGACGACTGCTTCCAGAGTGGCACCATCGGCCTGGCGTACATAGGGGTCCTGTGCTACCCGTATGGGTACAACGCAGGAGTCACCTGGCTGAGCGGAGGCTCTTACTCATATCCTACTTGGCACATCTTCGCACACGAGATGGGTCACAACTTCGGAGCCGGGCACTCGTTCGAATACGGCCAGGGCGCCACGGGAGGCATCATGGACTATGGCGACGGGACGATCGATGGCGTGTATCGGTTCAACGAACTCCGAAGGCCAGAATTAAGTCGGGCATGTCCCTCTATAGAAGGAATGTTCAAAAATAATAACAAATGCCTGGTGGCGATTTTTCGTGTTCTTTTTCCCCACCGTCCTGTGGTGTTGGGTCCTCGCTTTGGAGAGAGTCCCCGCGTCCCACCTCTCCTCCCCTCTCCTCCTCCTCCTCCTCCTCCTCCTCCTCCTCCTCCTCCTCCTCCTCCTCCTCCTCCTCCTCCTCCTCCTCCTCCTCCTCCCCCTCCTTCCTCCCGTCACCCCCCTCACTTTGGCACACCCCTCACGCGCTTCGTGGCCCCATCGGGAGCTCCACCGAAGGCCAACATTCCAGCGCTCGCATGCGCCCACCGCACCCATGTTGGTACGCCCCTCACACGTTTCGTGGCCCTTCGGGAGCTCCACCGAAGGCTTGCCAGCGCTTGCATGCGGCCGCCGCACCCATTTTGGCACACTTCTCACACGCTTCGTGGCCCCATACCGAGATCCACCGACGGCCCGAGTGCCAGCGCTCGCATGCGCCCACCGCGCCCCTTCTGGCACGCTTCCACATCGGGAGCTCCACCGAAGGCTCAAAGGCCAGCGCTCGCATGATGCGCCCGCCCACCGCGCTCACTTTGGTACGCCCCTCGCACGTTTCGTGGCCCCATAGGGAGCTCCACCGAAGGCTAACATGCTAGCGCTCGCATGCCGGCCACCGCACCCATGTTGGCACACTTCTCACACGCTTCGTGGCCCCACACCGAGATCCACCGAAGGCCCAAATCCCAGCGCTCGCATGCGCCCGCCGCGCCCATTCTGGCACTCTACTCACACGTGTCGTGGCCCAATAGGGAGTCCCACCGAAGGCCCAAATCCCAGCGCCCGCATGCGTCCACCGCGCTCATTTTGGTGCGCCCCTCGCACATTTCGTAGCCCCATAGGGAGCTCCACCGAGGGCGGTGCATAGAGCGACCGTACCTACAATTGCATATGGTTGGTTCCGTCGTCAGACACATGACTATGTTTGATTATGTTCTGACGTTTTTAGAATTAGTTTTCTTCCGAAACCTACCTGTAGGAGGGCATGCCCGACCCAAGGCCAGAAATCTGCGCCCAGGTCAACAGCAACGTGGGAAGTTGCTCGGGCTTCTCGATCTTCGAGGCCGAGTGTGGCAACGGCATCACGGAGGATGGCGAGCAGTGCGAGTGCAGCGACAGGTCGCAAGCCTGCGAGGGGTGCTGCGGCTGCCAGCTTCAGCTGGAGGTCGGAGCGCTCGGCGTCGAGCGCTCGCTGCAGTGCTCGCCCGGCGCCGTCGGCCACGGCGGCTGCTGCACCGCGGGGGGCCTCTTCGCGGCGGTCGGCACCGAGTGCACGCTGGCCGAGGTCGGTGGCTACTGCAACGAGGGCGTGTGCGTCACTGGCCACGTCTGCTCATCGAGCAGCCTGTTCGACAGCTACTGCGGCCTCGAGGCGCACGGCTGCAAGATCAAGTGCACCCAGGCCGGAGATGGCACGTGCGTGAGCCTCGCCGAGTGGGAGGTGAACGGCCAGCCTATCAACAACCTCCCGGACGGGACGTACTGCAAGGAGAGCGGCATTGATGGCACGTGCTTCGCTGGAGACTGCCGGCTGCCAGGGGAGGTGACCATCGAAGGCGGCGTGACGACAGGCGCCCCAGCGGCGCCCAATCCTCACTCGACATCCGAGAGTTTCGACGGGTGTGTGGGATTCGCCGGTCGCGGTTTCCTCGGGAAGGCGGACGTGGGGGTCTTCCCGACGGGGAAGACGCTGCTCCAGTGCAACATGGAGTGCGCGAACGCCTGGCTCTCGGAGGAGGCAAAAAAGCCATGCGGCTATGCTTCCCTCGTGTTCCCCCTCTCGGGTCTCCTGGGAGGCCCTCGTCGCCACCGCTGGATTCACCTCGAGAGTTTGGTCAGAACGCGCCCTGGGAGAGGTCCAGGGAGCAGTGGTTTCGGTACCTTTTGGCTTCCCCAGGTTCTGCCATAGCTTCATCTACAGGGCGAGCACGGGCTTCTGCGAGCTCTGGTCAAAGAAGAACTTTGTGGAAGATTTGGCGGTGGTGCCTGGCTACGATACTTATATCTGTGATGCGTACGCCGCCGGTTTCGATTTCCTCGACGCCGAGTTCTACGATGACACGGACATAATCGCACCAGACATCCCTGCTCGGGAACGCAGCGTAGACAGCGGGTACACCCGAACCACCTGCTATAAGACCTGTGTCACAGACCCGGGCTGCCATGCGTTCGTTCACGTCGAAAAGTCTGGGAGCTGCCAGCTTTACTCTTCCGAGGTATCGGCGGAGCACTTCGAGTACAAGGAGCCCGGCGAGGGCTACAGCACGTACGTCCTGCCCTGCCACGGCCGGGGCAAGATCTGCCCGTGCCGCGAGAGCCGCGTTGCCAAGATCCGCATGCAGTGCCAGTGCGATGCGAACACCAGCCCTTTCGAGAACGAGTGCGGCATCAACCAGTACTGCTACGACGGAGTGTGCGCCGACGCCCCAGACCGTCGGTTGTCGGCCGTCTGCGCGCCGACTCCTGCGCCGCCGCCGACTTCCTCTCCGACGGGCTCACCGACTCCTGCGCCGACTAGCTCGCCGACTCCCGCGCCGACCAGCTCGCCGACTCCCGCACCGAAGGTGCCGACCAGCTCGCCGACTCTGGCACCGACCAGCTCGCCGACCAGGTCGCCGACCTCTGCGCCGACCAGCTCGCCGACTCCCACGCCGACTGGCTCGCCGACTCCCCAGCAGACGAGCTCGCCGACTGGCTTACCGACCAGTGCACCGACTCCCGTGCCAACCAGCTCGCCGACTCCTGCGCCGACGAGCTCGCCGACTCCGGCGCCGACGAGCTTGCCGAGTCCCGCGCCGACGAGCTCTCCGACTCCTGCGCCGACCAGCTCGCCGACTACTGCGCCGACCAGCGTGCCGACTTCCGCACCGACCAGCTCGCCGACTCCCGCGCCCACGAGCTCGCCGACTCCTGCGCCGACGCCCGCGCCGACCAGCTCGCCGACACTCGCGCCGACCAGCTCGCCGACCTCTGTGCCGACCAGCTCGCCGACTCCCACGCCGACTGGCTCGCCGACTCCCCAGCAGACGAGCTCGCCGACTGGCTTACCGACCAGCGCACCGACTCCCGTGCCGACCAGCTCGCCGACTCCTGCGCCGACGAGCTCGCCGACTCCGGCGCCGACGAGCTTGCCGAGTCCCGCGCCGACGAGCTCTCCGACTCCTGCGCCGACCAGCTCGCCGACTTCTGCGCCGACCAGCGTGCCGACTTCCGCGCCGACCAGCTCGCCGACTCCCACTCCACCCACACCACTGTCGTACATGTGGGCGAGTATCGTTGGCGCGTGCACATTGGACGGCGCTTGTGTGGAAAGCCCCAACTACCCGAATTATTACAGCACCGATCAGTCGTGTACCATTCAGATTGACTTGATTGCAGCGGCGCCTATCGAGGTTGAGAGCTTCAATACAGAGTCGTACTTCGACAGGCTCACGGTCAACGGAAGAGCATATTCAGGAACTAATGGTCCCAGCGGCGTCATCCCGACAGCAAACATTCAGTGGGCATCGGATTTCAGCGTTCAGAAAAGTGGTTGGAGGCTATGCGCGGGAATACCAGGAGTGACTAGCTCGCCGACTCCTGCACCGACCAGCTCCCCGACTCCCGCACCGACCAGCTCGCCGACTCTCGCGCCGGGTACATCGGCGTACATGTGGGCGGGGATTACTGGTGCGTGCACATTGGACGGTGCTTGCGTGCAAAGTCCGAACTACCCAGGATATTACAACTCCGATCAGACGTGCACCTTGGAGATCAACACGAAGGTAGCGGGGCCTATCATGGTGCAGAGCTTCGATACGGAGTCGTATTTCGACAGGCTCGTGGTCAACGGGATGGCGTATTCTGGACGGAGGCGACGTCCCAGCGGCATCACCCCGACGACAAACATTTACTGGGCGTCGGATTTCAGCATTCAGAGAAGTGGCTGGAGACTGTGCGTGGAAGCGCAACCAGCCAGATCCGTGATTCCGAGGCAGTTTGTCACGAGGCAAAACGTGCAGGCTGCACCGACGCCGGCACCGCTGGCGACAGCGAAGCGCTTCGTGCTGCGTGAGGGGATGTCTCTGAAGAGCGATGGCACTTCGGATGACGTGGCGTCCTCGGTCGCACCCGCAGTGGCAAGTGCGCACGGTGTTCGTGAGGACCAAGTGAATGTGACAGCCATTTCCACTGGCTTGTGGCAGTGGAGTACTTTCTCTCAGCAGTGGCACGTGGAGTACTCGCTGACCCTGGAGAACGAGTCCATGGCGGCGGTGCACCTGCAAATTGCTGAAGAGCTTGCCGCCAACTCGGAGGGCATCACCCAGCTGCTTGCCCAGAGCTTCACTAATGCAGGATTGACGCTGGACACGACGGGCTTTGCGATCGACGCTACAGGTGCGGTGGACGGGGACCAGTCTTGCTACGATGTAGACGTCGGCCTGAAGGACCTGTTTGAAGATGGCTGCGACACGTACGAGCGCAACCCCGACTACTGCGGCCAGTACGACGACGACGACTTCAGCTCTCGGAGCATGTGCTGCGCATGCGGAGGCGGCGACGGCCGGGAGCCAGACCTGCCGACCACCACAGGGGCACCGATCCTGCCGGCCGAACCGGGATGCGCCGACACTGCCTCCACCCACAAGGACACCACTGGGGACGGCTGCCTCTCCTACGGGGTGGACCCGGTGCACTTCTGCGGCGAGTTCGACGACGACGACTTCAGCTCCATGGGCATGTGCTGCTCCTGCCACCCGTACGCCGCTCCGACCCCGGCCCCCGGCCCCACGCCTCCCGCGCCGCCCGGCGAGGCCGGC
Organism: Prorocentrum cordatum; assembly: GCA_963575745.1. Taxonomy (NCBI): domain Eukaryota; class Dinophyceae; order Prorocentrales; family Prorocentraceae; genus Prorocentrum; species Prorocentrum cordatum. The sequence continues at coordinate 297,423 of CAUYUJ010015354.1, forward strand.
CCCACGCCCTCGCCCGGCTCCGTGCTCGACGGGGCTGCCCCGCACGGGCTGTCCGCGGTGAGCGCCCTCGTGGCCGGCTCGGCCTGCGTGCTGGGCGGGCTGGTCGGCTGACGGCAGCCGTGCTGCGCTCGCGAGGACGAGGGTGCCGCTGCCACCGCTGCCCTGGCCCTGTAAGGCCCTGCTTTTTCGCCTCTTGGGGGCCTCCTGCAAGGCCCTCGTCGCCACCGCCGGATTCGTTTCGGGATCCTGGTCACAGCGCACTCGAGGAGAGGTCCAGGGAGTAGCGGCATCGGCACCTGTCGGTTTCCCCACCATCTTCGGATTGCCCGCCCCTCCCCTTCGTTCCGTGTCCTTTTTTGGAGGCCCCAGCGCGTGCAGGACTTCGTAGGGGTGGGGAGTCTTAGCAGCAGGCGGAGAGGAGGACGAGGAGGAGCCCCTGCTGAGCCGCACGGGGTCTGTTTTTGTCACGGGCTGTCAGCCCAGCCTTGACTTCAGGGCTGGCAGGCCCCTCTGCGCAGTGGCGGGACCTGGGAAGCGAGCGCCAGGAAGACGCAGCTTGCTCAGCCGCACTTGCAAGCGTTCGCACGCTCGGTGGGAGCTGGCGACGCGACACCCAGCTGCCGCCTCCAATTCTGTGCTGCCACGGCGAGGAGAGGAGAGGAGGCTTGGCAGCGTCGTTCGACGGGGCGCGTGGACGCGAGGGCACCCGGGCGAGTAGGCGCGGGCCTTTCCTCACCTTGCCAGACACGGTTCTGCGAGGTGAATACCGGCGTCATCAGATTTTTTATTTTGAGTGCCTTCGCAACGCAAGACGTGCGGGGCCCTTTCGTTTTATGACGCGGAGTCGAGCACTGCCCTCGCTCCGTGTCGACCACGCGATCTGGGATCTGGTTTGCCACACCTTCTGTGGCGTGCTACGGTTTGGGTGTAGTGTCCAGGGTTCAGGGTACGGTTCAGGGCTCAGGGTTCACGGTTTACTGATGTCTGGCCCTTCTTCTCCCCTCCCCCCACCTCTCTCCGCCCTTCCCCTTCCCCTGCCCTTCCCCTCTCCTTCCTCTCCCTTTCCCTCCCTGCCTCTTGCATGCCTCCCAACCTCTCTTCCCTCCCTCCCTCCCTCCCTTCCTTCAGGTATATGGTGTGATTCCAGATCGATTTTCCAGAGCTTTTGCAGTGGCGTGCCATGGGCTCGTCATGATGCGGCTTGGTCCTCTAGGAGCCGACGCTGATGCAGATCTCAATGTGTTTGGGTTCGTATGTTTTGCTGTTTTCCCGCTGCTATCACTTGGTGCTATGCGCGCACATGAATATGCACCGAGCCTCGAGGCTGTGTCGAGGTAGATGTCGGGAGCCTCAACTCTGAATTGCCAGTTGGCTTGCGACAGTAACTGACACCAGCTTTGAGTGTTGAGGATAATTGTTTGAACCACGGTCTTGGCGGCATACGGCAGAAGGGGCCAGTTGCCCCGACACGCGCCCACGAAGCCGCCACGCCACAGGAGCAAGTGGCGCACAGCAGTCAGCTACAGTGGAGGCCCATGCAAAAAAAAGCACCCTGATTGTCTCCAGGGTGCCTGAGGTTTCTTGGGTTTCGATGGTTTTGCCATGGAAAGCGTGACGTTCCCACGCCAAAGATCGCTTGACGTCCTGGGGGTCCAGGGTTGAATTTCTTGTGGAAGGTTTCTTGTGGTCGGGCCTCCACCGTACCGTAAGAAGCCGAGATTTTTTGCTATGCTCCTTGTGCCACCACGCGCCTTCGTGGCCGATTTTGGGCTGGCACTGCGGGGGATACAATCAGGTCGGATTCTCTTCCTCCCGCCTGCTCTGGAGCCCTGACCGCGCGAGGGAGCCGCCACGGGCGCCAGCAACTGTAGTCCTGACCGCTCGAGGGAGCCGCAGGCGACAGTTACGACAGATCTAGCTGATGAGAAAAAAGAGCGCTTTTTGTCTCCGGGCGATAGCGCTCGTTACCAGGGGCTGGGGGGGAAAGGTGGGGGACCGGTAACGTCGCTTGGAGGTTCAGGAATAACCAATGATGAGTTTGATGTTAGCATGAATTGTGACGTTGCCTGGGGGGGATGGGGCTAAATCGTCGGCGCTGGCGCCAGCCACTTCGAAGATGAAGGCGAAACAACGTCACCATTGTCTTGATAATCACCTTTTCCTCGCCAGCAGCCGCAACAGATATCTTGATGTCAGCGGCCCCTGGTGGGCCCAGTCCCGTGGCGCTGCTCGGAGTGCTGAAACACTGTACGTGTGCTCTGGTAGCTTGCTAGCGGCGCCAGGAGGAGGAGGAGGAGGAGGAGGAGGAGGAGGAGGAATGGGAGGAGGCAGAGGGGTGGAGGATGAGGAGGAGGACGAGGAGGAGGAGGAGAAGGAGGAGGAGGAGGAGGAGGAGGAGGAGGAGGAGGGGGAGGGGGAGTAGTAGGGGGAGGAGGAGGAGGAGGAGGAGGAGGAGGAGGAGGAGGAGGATGAGGTGGAGGAGGAGGAGGAGGAGGAGGAGGAGGAGGAGGAGGAGGGGGAGTAGTAGGTGGAGGAGGAGGAGGACGAATGGTGGCGGTGTGACAGACATGCGTTCGGTCCGAGGGCCCTGCTCGGATCGGTCGGCCGACAATCGACAAGAGTTGCACGGGGTGGGGCCCAGGGTAGGCGACGGCCGTTGTCGCGGTAAGTAAGAAGTGCTCGTTTTCTTATTTATCGTTTTGCCGATCGGCGCGGGCCCTCGCACCCCTCCCCCCCCCTCCCCCCCCGATGGAGTAGACCTCTGCTGTTTTGGGCGCCTGTTTCAAGCAGGTGGACGGCTCCCCATGTGATTGCCCATGGGAGCAATGCCCCAAACACTCGCACTGTACCACCCTCAGCTCGGGGTCGGAACTGTGTATGCCAGTTCGTGCTCTGCCCGCCAGCAGGACCAGACATGGCGCTCTGGGCGTATGCGGGGGGACGCGGGGGGGATTTTCATAGAATTTGCTTCTCCCAGGGGGGATCCCATTTTGTTGATCCTTGTCCCGACCGCGTGGCCGATTGTCGTGGGCCAAACCCGAGCTACTGGTTGGTGAAATATCGGGTGCCATCTGGGAGTTGAATGCGAGCCATGGCGGGGCATCGCATGGCCTGCCAGCCGCAGGTGCGGGTTTACTGGCTGGTGGCCCCTGTGATGTGAAGCCCACGATCCACGAGCCCACACTTACAGCTTCCAATTTTGAACCGTCCGTTGCCTCTGGAGGTTGGGCGACACGTGATTTCACACTCTCCGGGTGTAGGGGAAGTTTTGGGTTACGTCTAAACCGTGACACGATGCATGGCCGAAATGTTCTTCCTAAGCACTGGGAGAAACTGGCGTGACGGCCCATCCGCTATCGCTTCGGGTCCAGCGGCATCCTCCAGCCTTACGCGGTGGAGATCCTCGGGGCATGTTTTGGGGAGGGCTTCCTGGAGCATGCCTCCGGCGCCGTGCGTCGGGGCCAAGCAGGGCCTCTGGGGTGGACTCAGAGTACCACCCTCAGGCCCAGCAGGGCCTTTGGGCTTGGGCGCCAGCAGGTCCAAGTCTACCACCCTCAGCTCGGGCTCAAACTGTGCATGCCAGTTTGTTCCCTGCCCGCCAGCAGGACTAGGTATGGCGCACTGGGCGTACGCGGGGGGACGGCAAGGGGAGGGAGGGGACATGATAAAATTAACCCCAAACCCCACGAACCCGGCACAGAGCGTGCAGTGCGGGGGAGGCGGACCGTCGCCCCATCCCACCATCATAGGGGGATGCGAAGGCCCTGGCGATGGGACGGGGTGGGCACGAGCGGGCATCATAGCCGGCTCAGATATCAAAAGGGGCATCATAGCCTCAACATCGACACTAGACTGATCCACCCACGGATTCAAATCTCATTATTGCATCATTGACTTCATTACATGCGTAGCATGCTTTCCCCCCCCCTCCCCCCCCTCCGCTCAATGTCGAAACGCCGAATAAGAAAACGCTCACACAACGCGATCAAAAAGAGCTCATCCACCGCAGGTTACATCATGATTTTACGTGGCCTCCAACTGGGTGGCGCCCCCCCCCGCTGGAAGAAGCCCCGAGCGGGAGTGCGGGAATTCGCGTAAGCGCCCCCGAGCGCAGAGAGCTAATCTATTACCATCCTCGCGGCCGTTGCATGCCAGCGGCAGGCAGAGAGCAACTTCGGCCCATACCTTCAAGAGTAGCATACGAAAGCGCTTGGCGAAGAAGGAAAACATGCATCGACCCACACACTTTCGGAGCTCCGCGCGGCTTTCTTGCAACCGCGCCGGGCCCTCCTGGCGGCGCCTCTTGCGCAGCCCCTGGCGCGCTCCGCGTGCCGGGGGGGGGGGGGGGGGGGGGGGCAGCGCAGATCCAAGAAATCCGCGCGTACTTCCGAGAGTTTTTGTCTGTGTATCTTTCTTCCCATAACTTGTGCTCCCTCCGTGGGCGTAGCGCAGCGTAATAGCCGTCGCCACTTTCTTGCGTTCCCTGGGGGCGGGGTTCTCCGAAGGGCTCAGGCGACCCGTCCTCCTCCTCCTCCTCGTCCTCCTCCTCTTCCCTCCACCTCCTCCTCCTCTTCCCTCCTCCTCCTCCTCCTCCTCGTCCTCCACCTCCTTCTCCACCTCCACCTCCTCCTCCTCCTCCTCCTCCTCATTCTCCTCCTCCTCCTCCTCGGGTCGCCTTCGGCCCCGGGGGAAACCGTGCAGGTGGGGGGTGGGGGGTGGGTCGTTGGGAGCGGAGTGCAGCGCCACGCAGACCCGTGTTTTTGCCTCGCCGTCGTTAGGAGCAGCCCAGCGTGCAGCCGCCGACGTTTCGTGAGCCGTTTCGGGACCCACTGGAATGCCGCGCTACACAGACTTGACCCCCTCCGATGGGGCGTAGCTTACCTCATCGTCACCCAAAAGGGGGTCCAGCTGAAAGGGGGTGGTGCAAGAGATTTTGGGCAATTGTATTGCAAAGGTATTGTGCCAGAGAATTGTATTGCACTGTTCTTAGGTATTGCACGCAGATGCCCAGCAATACATTTGCGCCCCAGAATGTATTGCACGCCCCAAATCTGTTCAACCTTACAAATCTTTTGCACCACACCTATTATCTATTGCACGACCCCCTTTTCGCTGGACCCTCTTCTGGGGCAACCAGATTACCGTACAACTGTCGCCAGTCCCCAACGCACCTGGAGGACCCAGCGGAATGCGCACCATGCGTGTCCCAATTGAAGCATCTCCATTTTGGCTAGATCCAGCGCGCAACTGTCTTGGGATCCAGCGGAATGGCGCGCTGCGCAGACCCAGGGTGGACCTCGTCTCCCCATGGGCGTAGCCCAGCGTATTCCTGTTTCGATGTGCGTCCAGGGCCTCCAGCGCAATATCGCGCTGCTCAGACCCAGACTAGAGCCCCCCCGTCTCCATGAACTTAGCCCAGCGTCAAGCGGGCGCTATTTTCCTGTGCACCTGGAGGATCCATGAGAGCTGCGCGCTACGCAGACCTAAACTGGACCTCGTCCCCCCCTGTGCGTAGCCCAGCGCACAATTCTCGCCTCTTTGCTGTGCACCTGAGGGGTCCGGCGGAATAGCGCGCTGCACTAGACTCTCCTCGCCTCCCCTCCTGAGCGTATCCCAGATGGCCGTCGCCACCTCTGCTGGGTCCTGGGAAGATCCAGCGGAGTAACGCGCTACGCAGAGCCAATCCAGACCTAGCGTCCCGGGGCGGCGCCAAGCGTGCAAGCGTCGCCTCCCTGTGTGCTGCCAAACGTCGCCCCTGCCCCGCACCCCTGCCGGTTCCTGCGGAACGACCCCTTCGCGGGTGTCCCTGGTTGTTGTTGAAGTCTCTGGTGGGTTTGGTATGTTCCAGCGTCATGACCCATGAGCAAGTTTTCGAGGGAGAAAAGAGCATCCTTACCTTTGCAAGTTGCGTTTGCTTATCAGTCGTGGGCGTTCACTAAACAGCCCTACCCTTTTCGATCTCGTCCTTAGGTGCGTGTGCTAAACGGATTCGCTTGTCGTGGTGCTTCTTATGAGGGCGGTTCTTCTGTCTTCAAGTCTGGGAAGGCACCCGCGAGGAGCAAGGTCAGAGCGATCGTGCCTTTCTCGTCAGCCGCCCCCTCCGAGTATCTCACCTCGACGCAGCTAGAGGAGTTTTACGAGGACTACAAGAACTGCCCAGGCGATTGTCTATTCAGCCCTGGCGTGCACCTGGGCAGAGCGATAGTGAAGTGATCGCTGCCGCCCGGCAGGTAGCGGCACAAGAAGAGGGTAGCAGGCCAGGAGAGGAGAGTGCAGTTCAGCCACGCGCAGAGGGGGGTGGGTGGTACAGTCAACAACCCTCCTCCTCCTCATCCTCTTGCTCCTCCTGCTCCTCCTCCTTCTGCTCCTTCTCCTCCTCCTTCTCCTCCTCCTTCCTCCCTCATCCTCCTCCTTCCTCCCTCCTCCCTCCTCCCTCCTCCCTCCTCCTCCTCCTCCTCCTCCTCCTCCTCCTCCTTCCTCGCTCCAGCTCCTCCTCCTCCTCCTACTACTACTACTCCTACTACTACTACTACTACTACTACTACAACAACTACTACTACTACTACTACTACTACTACTACTACTATTACTACTACTCCTACTACTACTCCTACTACTACTCCTACTCCTACTCCTACTCCTACTCCTCCTCCTACTACTACTACGACTGCTGCTACTACTACTACTGCTACTACTACTACTACTACTACTACTACTACTACTACTACTACTACTACTACTACTACTACTACTACTACTACTACTACTACTACTACTGGTGCTGCTACTACTACTACTACTACTACTACTACTACTACTACTACTACTACTACTACTACTACTACTACTATACTACTATTACTATTACTACTACTACTACTACTACTACTACTACTACTACTACTACTACTACTACTACTACTACTACTACTACTACTACTACTTATTATTATACTACTGCTACTACTACTATTACTACTAC
>CAUYUJ010015354.1:304504-319504 GCA_963575745.1 Prorocentrum cordatum
CCTCGTCCTCCTCCACGCGCAGAGGGGGGGGGGGGTAGTTTAGCCACGCGCAGAGGGGGGTATTACGGACGGGTGGTAAGGACGCAAGACCCTTGGAGGCCGAAGCTGAGATTTTTTGGGTTGCGGGCGACCAGACAAAAAACGGCAAAGGACGGGTCGCAGCGGCTACCCTAGATGAAAGCGCGCGTCCTTACTGGGCGCGTTGGCTGCAGAGGGGGAGGGGGGAAGGCTTCTGAGAAGCACCCCTACTTCTCAGAAGGCGCGGGCCCAACCAATACATGTAGGGCCCGCGCATTCCATCAAGCAGCCTCCTCCTAAGAAGCCCTCCCCCCTCCCCCTACCCCCTTGTGCGCGCCGCCAGGTAGTGGGGGGAGGGGGTCGAGAGGGGACCAGGCAGGCCAATGATGAAGGCGAAGCTGGCCAGAGCGGCCCGGAACCATCTGAGGGCAGTCCAGAGCTCTTTGAAACGACAGCGGCGACGGATGCATCTTTTGCTCTGCATCTTCGGGGTGCTTCTTCTGTCCTGTACATGACCGTCTTCTCTTGCACTCCGAAGTGGATTCGACGCGGATCCGACGTCGATTCGACACGGATTCAACACGGTTCCGACACGGATTCGGCACGGAGTCGACGCGGTCGACACGGATTCGACAAGGATTCGACGTGGATCGCATCGCGACGGGACAGACAAGGTCCCCCGAAGGTGCAACACAACATCTTGTCAGAGATTCCGGGTCTATCTTCATTCGGATTTTTCTCCATCTTGTCTTTGTGGTAGGAGAAAGGATGGATGAGGAGGGAAGATCCGAGGCGGGGGTTCATCCATAACCACCGCCTGGGGGATCGATCTTCGCGGTCCTCCACAGGCGGTGTACATGGATATGTTCGGGTCTCGGGGGGCCAGAACATATCCATATCCATCGCCCGCTGGGGCACCAGGTCGTCGGTTCCCAGGCGGCGGATATCGATACATCCCCGCCTCGCAGAAGAGAGAGGCGCTACGAGCCTTCACCTGCAGTGCATGGGGCGCCGCCGCTCGCACGCGGTTGCGCCGAAGTGCTCCCCTTCTTCCTCGCCCTGTTCGTCAGGTCCTCTCCGAGGTGCCTCCACCAGCAGGCTTTGTGTCAGGCCCTACCGCGAAGGCCGAAGATGCGGATCAGATCGAGGACCTTTTCAAAGGATGTGTTCCTCCTAGATGGGGGGGACAAGAGGCGCACTCCTCGTCCTTCTCTCTCTCTCTCTCTCTCTCTCCCCGTTCTCTTCTCCCTGGTCGTCGCCATCGTCCTCCCCCTCTTTTATTGTCCACCACCACCACACACCACTTGAAGCCGCCCCCCCCGCCATGCCTTCTTTTCATTCGTCCATGTAGGGTCGGATCGCCATGGCAGACGAGGTCCCGATCCGAAAGTCATCCTCGTCCTCGTCCTTTCCCTGTCTCGTGTCCCTTATGTGGCTCACCCCCTCGCCCTCATCTGGCTCATCTTGTTTCTTCTGCTTCCCTAACTCTTTCTTCCCCCTTGTCCTTCTCCTTCGCCTCGCCCTCCCTCCGTTCTTCCCCGTCCTCTTCCGTTCCTCCGGCTGAAAAGGCCAGGGCGTGTGGTCGACTTGGGCTGGGTGCACAACAGATGGCGCAGACACGGCGGATGTGGATGATGATCATCGGGATCATGATGACGGTAGTGATGGTGATGTGGAGGTGGGCAGTGTTGATACGGTGGAGGCGTTTGTTAAGGAATAGTCCCAGGAGGCGCCAGACCCTGGAGGATTCCTTATCCAATGAGGGCGGCGGTGATATCCATGTGCGGTCCACGATTGGAGTTCATCTGGCTTCCAGACCCTGGATTCCTTACCCAATGCTTCCTTATCCAATGCTCCCACCGTAATGGTGATGATTACGACGGTGGTGTAATGATGATGGTGATGCTGCTGCTGCTGATGATGATGTTGATGATGATGAGGGGGGACATCGGGATGATGGGGGCAGACGGAGATCGGAGAGGAGGAACGCGGTGGAGGCGCGAGGGAATGAGGCTGATGATGGCGCAGATGAGGAGGGGGTAGAGGACGGGGTGGTTGAGGAAACGACTAAGGAATCAGAGGGGGACCATTCGGGAACGAATGCCCAGGCTCGCGCTGAGCCTTCAGTACATTTTCTGTCTGCCTTTTGACCCCGCCAGAGTAGCCGCGCTCGTGTCAACTTAGACAGAGAGCGGCCGCCAGTGCCGTCCTTCGACACTGGCATGATCGAGTTCTCTAAGTTGCCATTGGCCAAGTACAGCATGAGGAGCTGCATCCAATGTTCTCTCCTCTGATATCTGCCTCCCTCTCTCTATATACACATACAGTATCATCCCCCTCTCTATCTGCGTGGCTCTGACACACCATTCGCCCCTATACTCTATTACCTCAGCTGTGCCCGCATATTTTGATGTGTTATCATCTGACTTTGGTCTCTCGTGCCTTGACCCCCCTCTCTCTGCATCCCTCTTTCCATATGGTTCCTCTGCTCATCGTGCTCTTTCTGCTTCTTCTCACCGCCCTCCTTAAGACAGTCAGAAACGACAGTGCCAAGTATGTCCCACACAACTGTCAGAAACTACATTCTGAGGCGGTGCCACGAGAACTGCCCAAATGCCCATCTACACATGTAGATGGCGACACCAATCTCCGGCTCAGAGCCGTTTTCCCTCGGAGAGATGCGCATGTTAACAGCTTGTGTGCAGACGCTTGTTTACACTATGCGTTTATGTACGTAGAGATGAGGCGACATATACGTGCATAGACAGAGAGAGAGGGAGAGGAAGAGAAATAGAGAGAGAGAGAGCGAGAGATGCAGATAGTTTGGGAGATAGACACATCCATATACACACATACATACAGAGAGATGCACACACATATTCGCGTAGAGAGGGGCATTCATACATGCGTGTGTGTATGTATGTACGCAGGTACGTATGTCTGTATGTCTGTATGTCTGCATGTCTGTATGTCCGTATGCCTGTATGCCTGTATGTTTGTATGCCTGTGTGCCTGTATGTCTGTATGTCAGTCTGTATGTCTGCCTGTCTGTCTGTATGTCTGCCTGTATGTCTGTTTGTCTGTCTGTTTGTCTGTCTGCATGCATGTATGTCTGTATGCATGGGCTGATACAGTACGGACGTGCAAGACAGAGAGGTGAGGGAGTTCGACATGTGTGTGTATATATAACCATAGAGAGAAAGGCAACATAGATAACGTTTTGGTTTTGCAAGCTCAAGTGCTCCCCGCGGCCTCCTCCCAACACCTCCTCCTTTCCTTTCCTCCTCCTTATTGCAAAGCAAGAAAAACCAAACATACACAGTGCTTGGCGCCCTCGGTGCAAGGAAGCGCTGTGTATGTTTTGTTGTTCTGGTCTTTTTCGTTAAGGATGCAAGGGCACATGGTGTATTTTTGGTTATTTGGGCTTTTGGGTTTGGGAGCTCCGGAAAAGAAGAAGGAGGTGCTGGGGGGAGGCCGCGGGGAGCACTTGAGCTTCCCCCCCCCCAAGAGAACACAAACACATACTGATTCCATGCATCCCAAACCCAAAGAACCAGAAGAAAACAAACATACACAGCGTTTCCTTGCACCGAGGGCGCCAAACACTGCATGTTTGGTTTTCTTGCTTTGCAACAAGGAGGAGGAAAAGGAAAGGAGGAGCTGCTGGGGGGGAGGTCGCGGGGAGCACTTGATCTTCCAACATACAAAAAACACTTAACCAACAATACACCATGTTTCCTTGCATCCCAAACCCCCCAAAACAGAAAAACCGAAAATACACAGCGTTTCCTTGCACCGAGGGCGCCAAACACAGTGTACTTTTGGTTTTCTTGCTTTGCAGCAAGGAGGAGGAAAGGAAAGGAGGAGGTGCTGAGGGCGAGGCCGCGGGGAGCACTTGAGCTTCCCAAGCCCCAAAAACCAGAATAAACAAACACGCAGTGTTTTCTTGCATCCTAGACAAAAAACAGAACAACCAAACATACACAGCGTTTCCTTGCATCGAGGGCGCCAAACACTTTTTTTTAAGTTACTACACCGAGGAGGAAACGGAAAGGATAATGATGAGGAGGAGGAGGATGGGCGAGGTGGAGGAGGAGGAGGAATTGTGTTTGGGGAAGGGGGGGACGGAAGAAGAGAAGGGAAGGATGCATGAGAAGATGATGAACGTGAACACGATTCAAGATAAAATGTATGATCTTGGGGGTGGGCGGCAACCAGACATATATATAAATACAGACAGATCCATATTTATGTTTTTGTTTATTTGTCGACATATCCTGTTTGCGAGGCCAGGCGGCCCGTGGCCTGGGACACGACAGCGCACGGTGGGACCAGATGCCCAGGCCCGTCCCAGAAGGCTTCTGAGATGTCCCAAGAGATGCCTCAAACGGCCCGCGCAAATTCTCCCAGACGCTCTTGATGCCCCCTCCCCTCCTCCTCCTCCACCTCCTCTTCCTCCTCCTCCTCCTCCTCCTCCTTCTCCTCCTCCTCCTCCTCCTCCTCCCCCTCCTCCTCCTCTTGATCCACTTATTAGGCGCAGCGTCTCACCCTCCATGTCGCGTCGCTGCTTGAGACTGTTCCTGCTCACGCGCCGGACGGCGTATGGCTTGTGAGTGGATGAGTGAGCTCTTGATGGCTTCCAGGTTGTCCAAAACGCCCCCAAGACGTTCCACGAGAGTTTCCAGACGGCTCAAACAATGCCTGGTCGGGTTTACAGTCTTTGCCTACCGGTGCATTGTGGTTCGATGGCCCTCGGGGCTCAAGAGACGGAGGTCAGTGCAAGCGGGGGCCAGTCACAGCGCCAGATCTTGCAGGACACTGCAGGGCCAGGGTCGCATTGACCAGGATTTGGGTGCAGGATCCTGCAGGATCCTGCAGGATCCTGCAAGGCCTGACTCAACCGGGTTTGAATTGACCCGGGTCAGAAGCTCCCCGAGGCTCTTGGCCCTCCATTGATTTCTGAGATTGTCCGGGTCTACTTCGTCACCGCTCTGTGTATCCAATTACGGCTCAATGGTCCTCACTGTCGTTGTCCTTGGCGCAGGGGGACCGTGTAGCCCGTGCCTTGGACCAACGGACCTCGGCTTGACAATCTGGGCCTAAAGTTCCAACATGCTGAAATCTCTTCGACCTCCACCTCCTCTCTCCCACTCTCCTGTGTCTCTCTCTTCTTTTTTCCCCTCTACTCCCCTTTCCCTTTCTTCCCCATCTGCCTCTCTCCCTCTCCCTCGCTCCCTCTCCCTGGTTCCTTCTTTTCTATCTCCCTTTTTCCTTCCTCTCTTTCTCCGTCTCTATCCTCCTCGCCCTTGTCCTCGCGTCCCCCTTATTCCCTCCGTTGCCTCCGAGCGACTTCATCCAGCTGATGTTCCGCTTCAGCCAGCTGATCAACCCTTGCCTGCACCTACAGCGCCAGCTGCAGAGGGAGCCGAGGGGGGAGGTGGGGGGGCAACAAGTGGAGAGGACGCGAAGGCGAGAGCGAGGGCCGCGGCAGCGGTGCGCTTGATGTGCGCTCGTGCTGGCGAAGGGCTCCGGGGCGGGGCCGGGAGGGGGAGGGGTGGGAGCTGGTGAGGGGAGGAGCGTCTGGACCTGCCTGCCCGGCAAGCTTTCCTGGCAGGGCCGGCAGGCATATTGAAGGAGGGAGGGGAGTTGAGGACTGGGGAGGCCAGCAGTGGCAGGGAGCGAGGAGCAAGAGGCGATGATCGGGAAAGAGTCAGAAGGGAAAAAAACACACAGACACAATTCATCGTCGATCCCCCAGAAAATATGGGAAAGTATGGGAAGCGGGGGGGAAGACAGAAACCCAGAAAATATGGGAAAGTATAGGGAATCTTTTTATTTGTCGATTTATTTGTGTGTTTCAGGGCCCCTTCAAAGAGGGAGGACGGAGAAAAGGGGAGACTCAAAAACGGAGGCATGGCAACGGAGAAGGAATCATACAGCAGGATGGAGGGTGCACCAGGAAGGGTGACCAGAGCATGCTGCATCTCCGTTCTTTCTCATCGCGCCCATGTTTCCTTGCCTGTCCGCGTTCGTAGCTCCTCTTCCTCTTCCCCGTCCTGCCTTTCTTCTCAGCCATGACCTTGTTGCTCGCACTTTCTCCTCTTCCTCTTCCTCACGTGTCCCATTCATGTCCTTCGGCTCCTCCCCCTCTTCCCTATGGGCGTCGTATTTTTTTCTTCCGTCGTTCATCTTGTCCTGTTATACTTTTTCTTATCGAAGACGCCTACGGCGAATCACCGCCGCCTCCTGCCTTTTGGAATCGCTCATGTGGTCAAGCGTTGTGCAAGAGTTCTGCCACGCTATCGGACCATGTGTTCCCCCAGCTGTTGTGGAAACCCTTCGGGTAACACTTGGGGGAGGATTGCGGGGAAGATCAGGAGGAGGAGGAAAGGGAGGGGACATCTTGGGAGCCTCTGGGGGCACTCTTCGGGCCTCCTGGGAGCTTCCTGGGGGCCTCTTGGATGCATCTTGGGGGCCGCCTTGGGCCTCTTTGGGGTCTTGGGGGGTTTCTCGGGGGCCTCTTTGACTGTCTTGGGGCGTTCCTGGCCCGTCTGACGCTGTCGGAAGCCGTCTTGGGGGCCTCTTTCGAGCAGTGGCGAAGCGTCCTGCCTCGCCTATAGCCCTACCAAACAATGTTCTAATAACCCTTTGTGGTTTCCACGAAATGCTCTTAGAACATTTCTGGCGGAGTCTGTCTTGTTCCCAACCATCCTGTGGTGTTGGGTCCTCGTTTTGAGGAGGCAGCGCCCCGCGTCCTCCCTCCTTCTCCTCCTCCTCCCGTCATCATCACCATCGTCGTCATCATCATCATCATCATCATCATCATCATCATCATCATCATCATCATCATCGCCGTCATCAGCACCATCACCCCTCACACGTTTCGTGGCCCCATAGGGAGCTCCACCAAAGGCCCCAGTGCTGCCGGCCGCATGAGTCCCGCACACCCAATTCGGCACACCCCTCACACGGGAGCTCCACCGAATGCCCCAGTGCTGCCGGCCGCATGCGTCCCGCACACCCAATTCGGCACACCCCTCACACGCTTCGTGGCCCCATAGGGAGCTCCACCGAAGGCCCCAGTGCCGCCGCCCGCATGCGTCCCGCACACCCAATTCGGCAACACCCCTCACACGTTTCGTGGCCCCATAGGGAGCTCCACCGAAGGCCCCAGTGCCGCCGCCCGCATGCGTCCCGCACACCCAATTCGGCACACCCCTCACACGCTTCGTGGCCCCATAGGGAGCTCCACCGGAGGGCTCCAGTGCCGCCGGCCGCATGCGTCCCGCACACCCAATTCGGCACACCCCTCACACGTTTCGTGGCCCCCGAATGCCCCAGTGCTGCCGGCCGCATGCGTCCCGCATGCCCAATTCGGCCACCGAAGGCCCGAGTGCCGCCGGCCGCATGCGTCCCGCACACCCACTTCGGCACACCCCTCACACGCTTCGTGGCTCCATAGGGAGCTGCACCGAAGGCCCCAGCGCCGCCCGCATTCGTCCCGCATTCCCAATTCGGCACACCCCTCACACATTTCGTGGCCCCATTGGGAACTGGTGGTCCCGACAGCTTCCCTAGGACCGATTTCTTCGTCGTCGTCGTCCGTCGTCGACGTCCGACCTGCGCGTAGCGCGGCGCCCGCAGCCTTGAACTGTGGAGTGCGTGGGCAAAGAGGAAGGAAAAGAAGAGGAGGAAGCGGGCGCGATCCTCGTGTGGGGCGTGCCGACATGAGCATCGCGGCGCGCGGGCGCTGCCGTCGGGGTTCCCAGGAAAACTCCTTGCGGAGGCTACGCTCAGTGTCGCGAGTTCTCAGAGTCAGGCAGACCCAAACCATTCACAGTCGTATGCATTTACATTAGGCGACTCCATGCTCGCAGTCATGCAAATAGAATCAATCGCACGCATATTCATTCAGAATCAGCCTCACTCGCGCTTAGACTCGCCCGCGCTCAAGCTTTCATACTCAGACCTATCCTTTTCGTTCGTGTTGTGTACCCTATCACGCAATTCGGCACACCCCTTCATACGGTTCGTGACCCCATAGGGAGCGCCACCGAAGAATCGATTCACAATTGCGGTATTCACAACTGCGTATGGTTGAGTCCTTCGCCAGGCTAATTTCACCACACCGGTTTTTTGTTCTAAGAGCATTGTTTTTGTTATGAGAACATTTTTGGGTTCTAAGAACATTTCGTGGTAGGACTATAGGAATGCCGGGACGGTCGGTCCATGCTTAACTCTTTGGGCCGATTTAGGGCCCTCTTGGCGTACTCCAGGGCAGTCTTGGAGGCCATCCTAGGCGTCTTGGAGGCCTCTTGGGCCGTCTTGGGGCCCACTTGGGAGCGTCGTGGGGGCGTCTTGGGCTGGTCTGGGGCCATCTTGGAGGCCTCCTTGGCTGTCTTGGGGCGATTTTTGGGGGCTCTTGGGCTGTCTCGGGCCGTCGGAAGGCCGAAAAGAAGCAAAGTCCAGAATCCTTGAAAACCGATGGAACGTCAATGATTTGGGCTTCTTGGGCCGTCTTGGGCCGTCTCGGAGACCTCTTGGGGGCCTCTTGGGCCGTCTCGGAGACCTCTTGGGGGCCTCTTGGGCCGTCTTGGGCCATCCTGTAGCCAGCTTGGGCCGTCTTGGAGGCTTCTCGGGCTGACTTTGAGGCATCCTCGACCCTCTTGGGCCGTCTTGGAGGCCATCTTGGACCATCTTGGGCGAACTTAGAGGCCATCCCGGGCCATCTGAGCCGTCTTAGATGCCATCTTGGGCCATCTTGGAACGGGAAAGGTATTAGCATATACATTTTGCGGTCCTTTCTGGGTGGCCGGCGGGGCGGGCCGAAGCCCCAGGGGGAGTTCTTTTGGACAAATCCAAAGACCTTATGATCTAGCACGCCAGGCACCTTTGTGACAAGCACAGAGGGCGGTGGATCGAAGGCGCCTACGGCGAATCACCGCCGCCCCCTGCCTTTTTGGAAGCGCCTATGTGGCCGAACGTTGAGGCCAGACCTGCCAAGCCATCGGACCATGTGTTCCCCGAATCGGTTTGGAAAACCTTCGGGGAACACGTGGGCATCTTGAAGGTCATCTTGGCCGTCTTGGAGGCCTCTTGGGCGATCTTTCGGCGATTTTTGGTGGCTCTTGGGCCGTCTCGGGCCGTCGGAAGGCCGAAAAGAAGGAAATGTCAAAATTCGTCAATGACCTCAGGAACATCAATGTTTTTGGCCTCTTCTGGTCTTCCTGGAGGCCCTCTTGGGGGCCTCTTGGGCAGTCTTGGGCCAGCTTCGAGCCAACTTCGGCCAAGATTCCTGGCACGTCTGACGCCGTCGGGAGCCGTCTTGGGGGCCTTTCTGGGCCAACGGGGGACCCTCTTGGGGCTCTTCGGGGCCATTTTGGAGGCCATCTTGGGCGTCTTGGAGGCCATCTTGGGCGTGTTGGAGGCCTCTTGGGCCGTCTTGGAGCCCTCTTGGGGCCATCTTGGAGGCCACTTGGGCCGTCATGGGGCCCTCTTGGGGGCCTCTTGGGCGATCTTGGGGGCCTCTTGGGCCGTCTTGAGCCGTCGGAATGCCGAGAAGAAGCAAATTCCCAAATCCTTCAAACACCTAAGGAAAATTAATGATTTTGGCCTCTTCGGGCCCTCCTGGAGGATCTCTTGGAGGCCTCTTGGGCCGTCTGGGAGGTTTCTGGGGGGCCTCTTGGGCCGTCTTGGGCCGTCTTGGGCTCTCTTGGGCCGTCTTGGAGGCTGTCTTTCACCATCTTGGGCAGACTTGGAGGCCATCTTGGGCCATCTTCGCGATTTGTTGAGGATGTCCCGAGCGAAACGGCCGTTTCAGGGAGCCGTCTTGGGCAGGAAATTGGGGAATTCAGCGCCTTCCGGGTGGCCGGCGGGACGGGCCGAAGCCCCAGGGGGAGCTGTTTTGGAAAAAGAACCAAAACCAAAACCGAGAGGGTCTGGGACGCCAGGCACCCCTTTGCTAAAGCAACAGGGGGCGGCGGATGCTGTGGTCTTCGGCCTATCCCGCCACCGTGCCTGGGTTGTAGGTCAGAGGCCCCTTGGATGCCCGTGGGGATCCATTGTGAGGCCTCTCGGTTTTAGGGATGGCTCGGGGGGCTTGCATTTGGGCCTGTCGGGGGCCTCCTGTATGGGGGGGCCTCTTTGGGGCTTCGTCCAGTCACTCCTCGGGGCTGAAGTCAACACCGTTTCGGTGGTGCGTTGCTCAGAGGAGCAAGAAGTCATGATGCGGATGCGTTCCAGAACTTCCCGGATGCTCAAGATTTACATGATGCCCCGCACGGGCTCCAGAAACCAGGGCCGCCATGTGCTTCGACGCTCCTGGAACGTATCCTGAGCCACGCGTGCAGGGCTCATTTCGATTCCTCCGGTTCCATTCGATTCGATTCGACTTCGATGGCTTCTGATTCCGATTCGAGTCGTCTTCAGCTTCCGATTTGGACTCCGGTCTCGCAGTGGAGACCTACCATCTTGCCGATTCCCCCCCGATTTGACTTCTCGGGCTCAACAGGACACCAAGCAAAACTTCGGTGAATTTTGTCATGTTCCAAGTTGCTCAATTTTTTGGGCGATCCCTTTCTTGCGCGCGGATGTGCTTGTCGGCGGAGGTCGGCGGCCCAGAGTCGGGAGAAGTCGGACTTCTCCCGACTTTGGGCCGCCGATCTCCGACGATTCGATTCGCCTCGATCGCCGATCCGACTCATCGATTCGCTTCTGGGCTCTCTCCTGCGCGCGTCGTGGCAGCATCTTGCCCCAGTGGGGGCACCGAAGTTTCGGCGGCGGCCCTGCGCCCGTCGGCCCGTGGGCCCCGCGCGGCCCCGCGCGGCGCCCTCGCCCGTGCCCCTCCTCGTCGCCCCGGGGCCGGGCGCGCGGGCGGCCCCGTGCCCTTTCTGCACGAACGAAATGGGCACGGGAAGAATGGGTACAATGCCCAACAGCGGATCCTGTTCATTTTGAGCAGGGCTCGCTGTCCACGCCGCCGCGGCCTGTGCCCATGCAAGACAGGAAGGCCGCCTGCCCGACAGCGGCCGCTGCTGGTTTGGGACAAGATTTGTTGCTGGGCATTGTGCCCATTCTTTCCGTACCCACTTCGGGCGTCCAAACCTTTGGAGCGCCGCGCTGGCGCGCCCAGGCGTTCCCCAGCGCGAAGTTCTGGGCGGACTACGACAAGATAGTGGCGCCCCTCTCGGCAGCATGTTCTCTCGGGGGGGGGATATGAAGGGGTGGGAGGGGGCGAGGAGGAGAAGGAGGAGGAGGCGAAGGGGGAGTCAGGAGGAGGAGGAGGAGGAGGAGGAGGAGGGGCCAGAAGGAGGGAGAGGGGGAGGAGGAGCTGGGGGAGGAGCGTGAGGGATGGACGTATCGGGAGCCGGAAGAGGAGGAGGGACCAGAGGAAACCTGAAGTGCATCAGCGATGCTGCAATATAGCCTTCCTTTTCAAGTCCCTTAACCAGAAGTCCATGCACCCTCCCATGAATGACAGGGCCAGCCACATTTTGGGAAGGAACCGTTCTGCATTCTCGTAGCTGTCGGTGGCGTCAAAGACGAATGTGCGCGGCGCTTGCGCGAGAGACGCATGCTGACACACACACACACACACACGCACACACACGCACCCGCACACGCACACGCACAAGCACACGCACACACACACACGCGCGCACGAACGCACGCACGCACGCACGCACGCACGCACGCATGCAAACACAGACACACAAACAGACACACACACAGACACATACACACACTGACACACACAGGCACACACACACACATACACACACAGACGTACACAGACACACGCACCCGCACACGCACACGCACAAGCACACGCACACAAAAACACGAACGAACGCACGCACGCACGCACGCATGCACACACAGACACACACAGACACACACAGACACACACACACACTGACACACACACAGAGACACCCACATACACACAGACACACACACATAGACACACGCAGACCCACACACACACACACGCGCACGCGCACGCGCACGCGCACACGCGCACACGCGCACACGCGCACACGCGCACACGCGCACACGCGCACACGCGCACACGCGCACACGCACACACGCACACACACACATACACCCACACCCAAACCCACATCCACACCCACACCCACACCACACCCACACCCATACCCACACCCACACACACACACCCACACCCACCCCCACACACCCACACACACCTACACACACCCACACCCACACACACACCCACACACACACACCCACACACACCCACACACACACACCCACACACACCCCCACACACACTCACACGCACCACACCCACACCACAACCCACACACACCCGCACACGCACACCCGCACCGCACACACGCACACACGCACACACGCACACACGCACAGCACGCACGCACGCACGCACACACGCACACACGCACACACGCACCCACGCACACACGCACACACGCAACACACGCACACACGCACACACGCACACACGCACACACGCACACACACACGCACATACGCACACACACACGCACATACGCATACACGCCCCACACGCCCACACACGCACACGCACACGCACCTGCACGCACACGCACACGCACACGCACACGCACACGCACACACGCACACGCACACGCACCACGCACACGCACACGCACACGCACACGGACACGCACACGCACACGCACACGCACGCGCACGCGCACGCGCACGCGCACGCGCACTCGCACGGACATGCGCACGCGCACGCACACGCGCACGCGCACGCGCACGCGCACGCGCTCGCACTCGCGCACGCGCACGCGCGCGCACACGCACACGGACACGCACACGCACACGCACACGCACACGCACATGCATATGCACATGCACACGCACACGCACACGCACACGCACCCGCACACGCACACGCACACGCACACGCACACGCACACGCACACGTACACGCACACGCACACGCACACGCACACGCACACGCACACTCACACGCACCCGCACACGCACGCGCACGCGCGCACGCACACGCACGCGCATGATCGCTGTACGACATGATGGGGTGCGGGACGAGCTGGCTGCCCTGCTGCGGGAAACGGTCGCATCCCCGGTCCACATTGAGCCCCATGACGGCCAAGTGGAGGGTGACAAGCATCCCGACATCATGTGGTGGGATGCCAGGGGAGACCAGGTCTGGTCAGACGTCGCCATCGTCACGCCGACGCCCCGCACAGTGGCAGACACGAGTGCCATGAGCGACAAGGAGGGTGTGCTCGTTCGTCACCACGAGGGTTACAAGCGCCGGAAATACCCGCACTTGAACCTGGTTCCGGCGTGCTTCGAGACCTTCGGCCGGCCTGCGAATCCATGGTGTCGCTTGTCCGCAGCCTCGGCGATGGTTTGGGTGATGCTCAACGGAGTGAGTGCATCTCAATGGCTTGGCGCCGGCTCCAGAGCGCGCTCGCCAGGGGCAACGTGGCCATCCTGGCGAGCGCGGGTGACCTCATCCCACCATGAGGGTATACCGTGACACATATAATATTTCCATGTTCTTTGATTGAAGGTTGAACCAGGAGGCGCGCTGGCTTGCGCCGTCCGCCTGGGCCCCCCTTCCTTCCTTTCCCCCCCCTGGTCGGGGGCCTCCGCTGCTGGCTGGCTTTCCCTTCCTCCTGGCTTCCTCCTCGCCCTTCCTCCTCCTACCTCGCTTCTCCGCTTCTCCGCCCCATCTCGGGGCTGTGGATCCCGCGGCGAGATAAGAGAAGTGTGCACATGAATACGCCTTTTGCGCTGCCCCCTTCTTCGTCGGCTTCGGGGCCCGTTGACGGCTGCCGAGCTCCTCGTGTTTTCCTGCGTTGTGCGGTTTTCTGACGGTCCCGGGGCCCGAAGCCGGCCTCTGAGCGCTGCGAGCATTCTTTGGTGTCGGACGTTCCCCACACGCCTACCCCAGTGGACACCCATTCCAAAGTGGGATGGGTGCTCGGGTCGCGGCAGCACCAGGAGGAGGAGGAGGAGGAGGAGAAGGAGGAGGAGGAGGAGGACGAGGCCAAGGGAGGAGGAGGGAGGTAGAAAGAGGAGGAGGAGCAGGAGGAGGAGGAGGAGGAGGAGGAGGAGGAGGAGGAGGAGGAGGAGGCGGGGGGGAGGGAGGGGGAGGGGAGGGGGTGCGAGGAGGAGGAGGAGGCAGGAGGCGGAGAGGAGGAGGGAGGAGGAGGAACAAGACGAGGCTAACGGGAGGAGGAGGGGGGAGAAGGAGGAGGGGGGGGGGAGGACGAAAAGAGGAGGAGGAGGAGGAGATGGAGGAGGAGGAAAGAAGAGGAGGGAACGAGGATGAGGCCAAGGAGAGGAGGAGGGAGGTGAAGGAGGAGGGGGAGGAGGAGGAGGGGGGAGGAGGAGGAGGAGGAGGAGGAGGAGGAGAGGTGAGACAGGGGGAGGAGGAGGGAGGAGGAGGAGGTGGAGGAGGAGGGAGGAGGAGGAGGAGGGAGGCGGAGGAGGAGGAGGAGGAGGAGGGAAGAGGAGGAGGAGGAGGAGGAGGAGGAGGAGGAGGAGGAGGAGGAGGAGGAGGAGGAGGAGGAGGAGGAGGAGGAGGAGGAGGAGGAGGAGGAGGAGGCGGAGGAGGAGGAGGAGGAGGGGAGGAGGAGGAGGAGGAAGAGAAGGAGGAGGAGCGAGGAGGAGGCAGGAGGAGGAGGAGAAGGGGAAGACGCGGAGGAGGAGGTGGAGGAAGGAGGAGGAGGAGGGGAGGAGGAGGAGGGAGGAGGAGGAGGAGGTGGAGGAGGGGGAGGGAAGGAGGAGGGGGAGGGGGGAGGGGGAGGAAGGAGCAGGAGGAGGAGGAGGAGGCGTAGGATGAGGAGGAGGTGGAAACAGAGGACGAGGAGGAAAAAGAGGGGCAGGAAAAGAGGGGAGGAGGGAGGAGAAAGAGGAGGAGGAAAAGGAGGAGGATAATGAGGAGAGAGGAAGAAGAGGAGGAGGAGCAGGAGGCCGATGAGGCGGAGG
>CAUYUJ010015354.1:324504-339359 GCA_963575745.1 Prorocentrum cordatum
GGTCCAGTGGAGTGGTGGACCACGCAGACCCTAATTCGACCTCGCCGCCCTGGGGGTCTGCCAACAGTGCCGCTGTCGTAACTTTCGTGGGCTCCTGGGAGGTCAGCGGAGTGGTGGATTCCGCAGACCAGTATTCGACCTCGCCACCCTGGGGCGCTGCCGACTGCGCCGCTGTCGCAACTATCGTGAGCTCCTGGGAGGTCCAGCGGAGCGGCGGACTCCGACTGTGGCCAGTTGCGTGACCTCCTGGGAGGTCCAGCGGAGTGACGTCATACCCAGACCTGAGTGTGACTTGGCCGTCCCTGGGGCCTGGCACCTGCGAAACTGTCGCCACCCTGGGGGGTCTTGCGGGATGGTGGGCTACGCAGACCATTTTTATCTCGCCACCCTGGGGCGCTGCCAGTGTGCATTTTTTGTCAGTTTCGTTAGCTCCTGGGAGATCCAGCTATGGGATGCCTTACGCAGGTCGGAGTTTATTCTCGCCGCCATGGGCAACTGCCCCCACTGCCGTCTCCTTTGTGGGCTCCCGGGGGCCCAGCGGAGTAATGGATTTCGCCACCAGGGGGGTCTGCCAATTGCGCCGTTGTCGCAACTTCTGTGGGCTCCTGGGAGGTCCAGCGGAGTGGCAGACTCCGCTGATCTAAATTCGACCTTGCCATCCTAGGGGGGACTGTCAACTGCGCCACAGTGCGTAACCTCCTGGGAGGTCCAGCGGAGTGGTGGATTCCGCAGACCCAAAGTCGACCTCGCCATCCTGGGGGGCTGCCGGCTGCGCCACTGTCGTGACCTCCTGGGAGGTCCAGCCTAGTGACGCCGTGTCCAGACCCGAGTGTGGCCTCGCCGTCCCTGGGGCCTGTCACCCGCGACACTGTCGCCACCTTGGGGGCCTTGCGGAGTAGTGGGCTGCGCAGACCCAATTTGGACTTCGCCACCCGTGCCGCTGTCGCCACCCTCGGGGGCTGCCAGCTGCGCCGCCATCGCAATTTTCGTAGGCTCCTGGGAGGTTCAGCGGAGTGATGGTCTACGTAGACCCGCATTAGACCTCGCCACCCTGAGGGCTGTCAACTGCGTTAGAGTGGCCACTTCCGTGAGCTCCTGGGGGGACCCAGCGGAGTTGTGGACGACGCAGGCCCAAATTCGACCTCTTCATCCTTTGGGGGACCTGTCAACTGCGCCACGGTGGCCACTTTCGCAGCCTCCTGCGAGGTCCATCGGGGTGACGGCATACCCAGACCTGGGTGTGATTTGGCCGTCTCTGGAGCCTGGCACCCGCGAAACTCTCGCCACCTTGGAGGCCTTGCGGAGTGGTGGACTATGCAGGCCCACATTCGACATCGCCACCCTTGGGGGCTGCCAGTTGTGCACGTTCTGCCCGTTCTGTGAGCTCCTGGGGTGGTCAGCTATGGGGTGCCGTGTGCAGATCGGAATTGGACCTCGCAACCCTGGTGAACTGCCCACTGCCGTCAACTTCATGGACTCCCGGGGGGTCCAGCCGAGTGGTGGATTACGCAGGCCCACACTTGACCTCGCCACCATTGGGGGCTGCCACCTGCTCATGTTTTGCCAGTTCCGTGGGCTGCTGGTAGATACAAGTATGGGGTGTTTTACGCAGGTCGGAATTGGACCTCGGCACTTTGGGCAACTGCCCCACTGTCGTCGTCCTCGTTGGCTCCTGGGAAATCCACCGGAGTGGTGGATTAAAGCCCAAATTTGACCTCGCCACCTTTTGAGGGGTCTGCCAACTGCGCTGCTGTCGCAGCTGTCGTGAGCTCCCGGGAGGTCCGCAGCGGAGTGGCCAACCACGCAGACCCACGCTCGCCCTCGCCATCCTGGGGGGGCCGTCCGCTGCGCCACAGTGGCCACTTTCTTGACCTCCTGGGAGGTCCAGCGGGGTGACGTCACGCCCTGACCCGTGTGTGACCTCGCTGTCCCTGGGGCCTGCCACCTGCGAACACGTCGCCGCCTTGGAGGTTCTGCGGGGTGGTGGGCCTCGCAGACCCAGATTTGACCTCGCCATCCTGGGGGGGCTGCCATCTGCGCATGCTTGCCAGTTTCGTGAGCTGCTGGGGAATCCAGCTATGGGATGCCATGCGCAGGTCGGAATGGGACCTCGTCACCCTGGGCAGCCGCCCCACTGTGGTCACCTTCGTGGGCTCATGGGAGGTCTGGCGGAGTGGTGGATTTCGCAGACCTGAAACGGACCTCGCCGTCCCTGGGGGCTGCCATCTGCGAAACCGTCGCCCATTTCGTGGACTTCTGGGGGGGGCCAGAGGAATGGTGTCTTACGGGGATCAGAACTGGACCTCGCCGTCTCTGGGGGCTGCGAACTGCGCAAGCACCGCAACTCCCCATTCAATGTCTTCCCTTCGCTCTCCTTCAGGCTCCCGCCTCCTCGTCTCTCGACTCCTACTCCCAGGGCCTCCTCTGTCCTCTTCAGTGCATTCAATTGTCTCTACCCTCGTGCCCGCTTGCGGTCATCGTTGGCCTGTTGTCCTCTCCCATTTTATGCCGCGGGGCTTGTCCTGCGGGTCGGGCCACGCGCGAACCTCCCATTTGGCTTTCACAAGTTGGCCTGTTGCTCTGGCCGCTGGTTGCAGATGGGTTGGACACGTCGCCAGGGTAGTTGTAATCCCCTCAGCTTTGCTCCGAAGGAGTGTAACGACAAAAAGGTTTCACAACTGTTTTGGCTCAAGGAAGGAGGTCCAGACCCAGCTGACCCGCTCAGACATTGAACCAGACGTCGTCAAGCCTGCTGCCGCATCTCTCCAGTGCCGCGGCGGAGTCCAAGGTCAAGGACATGGGCCTAGCCTAGTTCGGCCGCAAAGAACTGGCCCTGTCAGAGCACGAGGTGCAAGGCCTCATGGTGGCCCGCAAGGAGTTCTGCCCGAAGCAACCCTTGAAGGGCATGGGTATCAACGGCTCGCTCCACATGACCATCAATACGAGCGTCCTGATCGAGACGCTGCAGGCCTTGGTAGCCAAGGTTGCGCTGGTGCTCCTGGAGCATCTTCAGCACCCAGGATCACGCCGCCGCAGCCGTCGCGAAGCCGAGACCGCCACCGTCTTCGCCTGGAAGTGGGAGACGCTCCATGAGTACTGGTAGTGCACCGCACAATGTCGGCCGTACCCGGTTGGCACGGCTGCGACCAGCTCGTCGACGACGGCGGCGACGCCACTCTCCTGATCCACACATGCAAGGAGTTTCAGGACAAGTTCGCGAAGGACGGATCCCTTCCCGATTCTGCAAGCACGGACAACGCCGAACTCAAGTGCATCTTGCATTTGCTGCGAGATTCTGTTCCGGTCCACTGGCGTCCACCAGTTGAAGGAGATGGTTGCGAAGGGTGAGCTCTTGTTCCCAGCCGTCAATGTGAACGATTGCGTGACCACGTTCAGATTCGACAATGTTTACGGGTGCAGGCATTCGCTGCCTGATGGCATCATGCGTGCCACAGACGTGACGATCCGGAGCGAGCGTGCGCTCATCTATTGTTATGGTGATGTTGGCAAGGATTGCGCGTTCGCCATGCGCGGTGCTGGTGCCATGGTGCTGATCACTGAGTGACCCTATCCGAGCACTCCAGGTGTGTATCAAGGGCTTCCAGGTGGTTGCGATGGAGAGCGCTGTCAGCGAGATGGACATCTGTGCGTTCATCACAGGGAACCTGCAGACCACCACGTTGGAGCATATGAAGAAGATGAAGAACAGCGACATGGTCGGCAACATTGGCCACCTCGATAACGAGATCGAGATGGAACACTTGGAGAAGTTCGCAGGCGTTGAGGTGAAGAACGTCAAGCCGCAGGTGGCCTGCCATGTCTTCTCAGACGGGTACGGCATCGTCGTCCTGGCGGCTGGGCGCCTGCTCAGCCTCAGCTGCGCCACCCCGCACCCGTCCTCCGTGGTGTCATTCTGAGGAGAAAAAACACTGCATGGAGGTGCTTGCTCGGGAATGTTGCTTGCGGTGTCGGAGCACCGCCGTCCTATCGCCATCGTTCCATTGACACGATCGCTCAACTTTTTCCGGCTATGCAAGGATCAGGAGGGGAAAAAACACAGACACAATTAATCGTCGATTCCCAGGAAAATATAAGAAAATATGGGAAGTGGGGGGAAGACAAAAAACCAGAAAATATGAGAAAATATGGGGAATATGTGTGTCTATGTATTTGTGTGTCCCAGGGCCCCTTCACAAGATTTTTCCGGCTATGCAAGTAGCCCGCGCCACGGTCCTTGAGCTCGCGCGCGGGGTCAGCACTGGGGTGGCACTGTGGGGTGCGGGGCCGCCCTGGCGCGCGGAGCGCGCCATGCGGCGGCGCCGGAGGCGCCGCCCAGGGGCCCCGGCGCGGACCCAAGAACTCCGTGCGGAGCGCCAAAAGTTCGTGCCGATACCCATTTCTCTTCTCGACTTGCCGCGAAGGAGAAGGGCCACACAGACGCGGCCTGCCTCCTCCCGAAAGATCTCGACGAGAAGATTGACATTCTTCGCCTGCCGTGGCTCGGTGCACAGCTCACGAGCCTCGCACGAAGGAGCAGGCCGACTGCATCGGTGTGAAGGCCACTGGCCCCTTCCAGCCCAACGCCCAGTCGTACTACAGTCAGCGCGAAGAAGAGAGAACAGAAGAAACATAAACTTTGGGTGCTGCGCGCGGATTTCTTGGATCCGCGCTGGGCCCTCCAGCGGCGCCTCCAGCGCCGCCCCATGGCGCGCTCCGCGCGCCAGGGAGGGGGGGTCCAGCGCGGATTCAAGAAGCATCTTCGCGGAACGCCAGAAGTTCATGTTGATGCCGTTTTTTCTTCCTCTGCCACAGGGAGCGCGCCAAGTAAGCACGCGCGCCTTGACATGGGGTGCCATGATGTCCGTGCCTCTGCGGCCCATCCTTTGCCGATTTCACTAGTTGCCCGCCGCCCACACAAAAACCAACTTCCGCCTCCAAGGGTCTTGCGCCCTGGCCTCCCGTCCTTAGTACACGTTTTGACTGCAGCACGCGAGGCAGCGGGCTGCCTGGCCAGGCCGAGGCCGTCCAGCGGCGGACCCTTTTCTTCTCAAGGCTGCTCGTTTTTAATGGCCACCGCGGGCCGACGGCTGCCACAGCGGCATCGTCCGCTGGGGTCGATGGATCCTGAGGCAGGATGCTCCTGTCGCGCGGGTGCCCAGAGGGATGCGTCGACGGCATGCCGATGCGTTCGATGAGCAGAAGAAGGCCAAAGAACGTGGAAAGTATAAGGCGCTAGGGCGTGACGAGGTGGCAGAATGAGGAGTAGGAGGAGGAGGAGGAGGAGGAGAAGGAGGAGGAGGAGACGGAGTGGAAGGGGGCTGGAAAGGCGGACAATGACTAACGATTCATGATGCGCGTTCCAGATTTTTCGTGGAGGTACCAGCTTCGTCAACGTTACTGCTCATTACCAGCTCTTGCCCTGAGCTGCGTTTATGCATCCCTGCGTAATCAGAAGCGGTGTGTGACACCTTGTTTTTTTGGCACTCTTGTGTCCATGTGACGCTACTTGTTCTCCTCGTGCACCCTGACGTTCTCTTTGCAACCTGCTTCTTTCGGTCACCAGCTCATCGCTCTGTTCTGGCTGCTGCTTCCGCCTCTGCCGCCACCGAACGCATGGGCCTCATTCCTTCCCCTTGCCATCCTCCAGGCAGAAGAGCTTTTGAGCACGCAACGGTACGTCCTGGAGTCTAAGAACAGAGACCACAGGACGAAAGACGAGGTCAGGGAGGATATGATGAAGGTTCTCGGGGAGATCAAGCGCGTACAGGCCGCCCTCGGCCGAGGCCGCGCCTTCCCTCTCGATGACGCGGTGACGACTGGGGTGAGCGTGCGTCCTCTCTCCCGGGCTCTGCTTGCGCGGGGGGGGGCTGCGGGAGTCGAACCCGTTCTCAGCGACTTGCGGAGAGGAGGCGCGCAGCATTTGGGAGTGGACCAAGTAATGGTACTATCGGTGAGCATTCCGGGCACGAGCATTTCCCTGTTCTGGAGCCAGGCAAGTACCACGCTCGACGGGATTGATCCCAAGATCGTCGATGCCATTTGAGTGTCCCATCATATCCTAGCGGTTTTGATGTATGGACCGATCAGGTCAAACGCATCGAGGTCGGGGGCTTCGTGGACCTGAAGCTAATCACGTCTTTTCCATTGGGAGACTCGCTGAGTATGATATCGGTAGCTCCCCTGCTTGGTCCCGAATGCGTTCGTTCGCACTTGCTCGTTCGTGGAAGCTGGCCTGTTTGTCCGCGAGCAGAGCAGGGTCCCGCGACCTCCAGTTGGTGGCGGTGGCCGTCGTAGGGAAGGTCTAGAAGCAGTTCGACCGTATCATTGGTAGGCACACGCGTTCCAAGAACACCCAGGCGTTGCACGTCTTCCGGTTTCGACGCCTCCCCGAAGCAAAGATGACATTGCTTGTTCTCCCGCCCTGCTTCCGCGGCCTTTCGCTGAGTGACTCCGAAGGAGGGCCTGGCTACGCCGAGGTCACGATGTTGCCGTCTCAACATCTCGCCGCTCGCAGTTTTGGGTTGCTTCGGCTGCCATGTGGGGCTCTCCTCCAGGTCAGAGTCCATGGGCATGCCGATAATGCTGGGGCAGACGATCCCTGGCGGGAGGCGGAGGGATGGCTCGACTACCAGCTCGTGTGGCGGCTGTGGCGTTCTGGACCTCGGCCGCGATGCTGCCACGCAAGCCTGCGACTCTCTTCGCCAACCCGCGGCGCAGCCAGCGGACGCAAGGCATCTCCGATGCGTGGCACTGCCTCCGTGCTGGCCGGCTGTCCCGGGAAGGGCGGTGACCTCCGCCGTCCAAGCTCCCCGGAGGCGGGGCTTCGTCCATGACCACCGTCCGGGGGGTCGACCTTCGGGGACTTCGGCAGGCGGCGGGTGTGGACTCGTTCGGGCCCTGGGAGTGCCACATGAGCACATGTACGTGTGTATGTACACAGTTGGTGCATAAATACATACATATAAATATATGCATGTGTGTATAAGTGTGTATACACATACATGAACATGTATGTATATATGCATATATATACATGTAGAGAGAGAGATCTAGAACGTACCTATATCTAAATCTTTCTCTCTATGGATACATATATATATGTGTATTTGTACGTACCCACAACCATAGCCACTGCCTGCCGAGGCCCCCGAAGATCGCTCCCCGAGGCGGTGCCCATGGACAAATCGCCCCCCCCGCCCACCCGGCAGGACGCTCCGCCCGAGGCAGGGCGCGGAGGCCGCTCAGCGCTGCCGCGCACGAGCTCGCGCGCCTCCCCCCCGCGGCCTTGGCGCGGCTGCGCCCCCCCCCCCCTCCCCGCGCGGCTCAACCTCAAGCAGTGGCGAAGCGTCCTGGCTCGCCTATCGCCCTACCAAACAATGTTCTAAGAACATTTGGTGGTTTCCACGAAATGTTCTTTAAACATTTCTGGCGGAGTCTGTCTTATTTTAGCACATCGGCTTTATGTTCTATGTACATTGTTTTTGTTCTTAGAGCATTTTTGGGTTCTAAGAATATTTCGTGGTAGGAATGTCGGGACGGTCGGTCCCTGCTCAACAACCGGGCCCGGTGGTGCGCTCCAGTGGTCTGCTCCCGGCTCGTGCCCGCCCCCCCAGAACCCCTCGCGTCGCGAAAAATCGTGGCGGGAGGGTTTTCGCCAGTTTCGGCCTCCAGAGGCTCTCGCCGGGCCTCGGGACCGCCAAAAAGCGACTCAGGATGAAAAACCGGTCCCCGGGAAAGGGTCCAGACTTCTGAGGGTCACGCCATGGAAAAATCATGACGTCCGGGGTCTGGGGAGCCGCAAAGCCGGCCAGCCGGGGTGTGGACGGCTGACGGCCTCGGCTGGCAGGGTCGGAGGGCTAGTGGTCCAGCAGTGGTGAGGAGTAGTCTCGGCCTCCCAGATGGGGTCCGAGCGTGTGGCGTCGCAGGATCGCTCCGCAGCGCCGATACATCGGCGACGCGGCTCGATGTGGGGGCCCGATCTTCTCTACGCCGGCAGCGCCGATGTGCATCGCCGACGTCGCCAATGCATCGGCGATGCATCGGCGATGCGGCGCGATCCTCCGACCCCTACAAGGGTAGTGAAAAATAGTTTTGGGCACGATTTGTTTTGTTTCTATTTTTACCTAACAGCGGAGACTGATAGGTTTCTAGTGGGATCAAAAGAGAGCAGCAGATCACTCCACAGGGGGGTCCGGGCAGGTGTTGGGAGTTGCCGGGCGGCAGTGAGCCGGGCTCGTTTTTCACCAACAGTCACACACTTCGTGCTCTTCGCCTTCCCAGAACTCCATTCCCAGGCCACATTCTGGGGGGCCGGATGCAACTGTAGGACACTTCGTGCTCTTCGACATCCCAGAACGCCATTCCCGGGCCACATTCTGGGGGGCCGGATGCAACTGTAGGCCACTTCGTGCTCTTCGACATCCCAGAACGCCATTCCCGGGCCACATTCTGGATGCCCGGAGCCAACTGTAGGCCACTTCGTGCTCTTCCATTTCCCAGAACTCCATTCCCGGGCCACATTTTGGATGCCCGGAGCCAACTGTAAGCCACTTCGTGCTCTTCCATTTCCCAGAACTCCATTCCCGGGCCACATTTTGGATGCCCGGAGCCAACTCTAGTCCACTTCCTGGTCTTCGAGTTCCCAGAACTCCATTCCCGGGCCACATTTTGAATAGCCAGACGCTTCATACTCCTTCCGCCACAGCTGTGTTTGGTTCAGGACTTGCTAGTGACACTGCAGTCCTCTGCATTCAATTGGCCACTACATTCATTCACTGCAGTCCACTGAGTTTTGATTGCAATGGCGTTCCCCTGGCCGTACCCCCATGTCCAACGTTCATCCGCAGCCTCTGCTCCGCGAGGCTCGTCCGAAGTGTCGCCGCCTCGCGGTGCTTCTCAGCCTGCGCCGCCTCGCGGTGCTTCTCAGCCTGCGGAGGAAGGTGGACAGACGCCTGGTTCTGGCGCTGTGCAGCCTGCGTCTTTCACGGTCGCCTCGTTCAATTTCGGGTTCGAGCAGGGCATGATGACTGGTAAGCAGGCGGCCACTCACTGCGCTAACTTCGGAAGGTTGTGCGCCACGATAGTGGAGACCGCTGATGCTGATATTGTCTGTGGCTGCGAGGTCGGTGCGTTCCGTGAAGGCTTTCGCCGAGCAGGGATCAACGTGACAGAGATCCTCAGTAAGCCTTTCGGTGATGGCATTCGCTTCTCGGAGGTCGACAACTACTTGACTCTCTGGGGGTTCCGCGGTGCTTCTCAGCCTGCGGAACTGTTTCTGGAAGACAGCAAAGTTTACAGGCCTCCTAGCGGCCGAGAGATTGATGCTGTTATTTCACATTTTGAGGTGAACAAACCAGGCCATGACAAGTTCCACGTGGTGATCGCCAACATGCACATCGTGTGCGGCAAGAAACCGCCGACCATCCAGACTCGAAAGCGGACAGTTCGCCATCTCCGCTTGCGCCTGGACGGCATGGCTCAGATTCTCAATGCTTCGGAGCCGCACGTGCCAGTCGTTCTGCTTGTAGTCGGCGACGACAACCTCACTTTCCAGGAGGCGCGGGAGGCTTACCAGCGCCAGCAGAACGACGAGAAGCTCTGGGAGGTCCATGCCACTCCGGCCGACCTCAAAGGCGACCACGTCGCGGTCTGCGGAGCAGTCGCCCGTTTCTGCTCCATTGCCGTTGGCGCGTCTTTTACGGATCGTGGCATGCGCAACGACGCACACGATGCGGTGGCGGTTGTGCTCACTCTCCCTGGTGCTATTCAGCCTGGGGAGAGCAAGAGGCGGAAGATTGTCGTCGAAAACGTCTCCGACGCCGACGTCAGCGTACAGGCGGACGCCGAGTCTTCTGTGCATTGGGATCGGTCGCCGAGTTCTACTCCTCCGCTTTCACCGACTTCACCGGGTGATCCCGACTACGTCGAGGATGTCGTTCAGAATCGCGCGGGCGACTTGCACAGGGAGCTGAGGCAGCTTTGGGACGACAGGTACGACGAGGAGTACGATCCGAAAGTCCTCCATCATCTCAGTCTCTTGCTTTTCAAAAAGAGGAAGTCCACGGAGCCAGCGGACACTAATCCAGCTGGCGCTCCTCAGCCTGGCTCGGAATATGACGCGGCCTTTGCGTCTCAGGAGGAGACTGGCCGAGCCATTCTCTCTGTCCTTAAGCTTCGACATGACTTTCTGCGGAGCAAGAACATCGACGACATGCGCTACGTTCTCACGGAGCCTGAGCGCCAGGAATTGGTCAGAGTAGCTCGCGACCAGTACGAGCAGTCGCGGCAGCAGCGTGCGCTTCAGGAACGGGATATCGAAAAGGGAAAAGCGAAAGGCAAGTCTGCGCCACAAGGGGGCCATGCGGTTCCGCAGGGTCCTAACAAAGGGCCAGGCGGTAAGAAAGGTTCTCACGGTGCTTCTCAGCCTGCGGGAAAAGGTGGCCAGGCCAAGGGTGCAGGTCTGGGTAGCGTCGCCAAGTTTGTGAAAGACCAGAAGCGTAAGCGGTGGCATCGCCATTTGCAACGTGTGGCCGGTACCAAACAGATCTGGGAGGTGCTGGCCTTCTCAGGGCGCTTCGACGTTGATTGGCTAACGCAAGCGTTGCAAGCTGATCACAGTGAGGGCCGTGATGCAGCAGTTCCCGAGGAAGCTCTGCGGCAACAGCGGCGCCGGCTGCACCACCAGAAGGCCGAGGCCATCGCGCGCTACAACGAGGGGGAGCGGCTTTCCCGCCATCTGTCTGCCCAGGCTGGCCAGCCAAAGCCGAACTTCACGCGCAGGCAGCTGGACGTGTTGCAGATGTTTGAGAGCGGAGCGCTGCTTCAAATCCGCAACCAAGCGATTCTGGCGTTGGGGCACGGCCGTCTGTTCAGGGGCGATGGCGACTACCTGGACATCGGCGGCAGCACGGGCGGTGGCTCCAGGCGCATCATCGATTCTTGGCAGCCGCCGGACTGGCGTGACTTCCTCCAAGACGATCAGGACATCTGAGTTTTGCAAGTCTCTCTGCCCGCGGTGCTTCTCAGCCTGCGGTCTGCCGCTCTCCAGCTGCGGTCTCGAGCAGTAGTGTTCGAAAGCATGCGAGTTCCTGCGGTGCTTCTCAGCCTGCAGGTTTCGCAGCTTGCGCTCTGCAGTACAAGTGCTTTTCAGCATGCGACATCCTGCGGTGCTTCTCAGCCTGCAGGGTTCGCAACGTGCGGTTTGCAATGCATTCCTTTTCAGTATGCGAGTTCTTGCGGTGTTTCTCAGGCTGCAGGGCTCCGAGGCTCTTCGCTTCGATGCCAATGTTTTCAGACACCGTAGCTCCGTTCCGTAAACATCTTCCAAGAGCCGCTCGCAACCTTTTGCAGCTGGCGGTCTGCAGACGTAGTCTGTCTCAGCATGCGAGCTCCCGCACGCTTCGCCGGCTTTTGCTGCGCGGACAATTTTCTCACACACGTCAGCGCCGTTTGTAGGCGTCAGAAAAACATGTAGACATTCACGAAGGGCTTAGTCTGTATATCGTCACATCATTACATACGCAGTCGTCGAACACATCGGTGTACATTCAGCGCTTTGTCCTTCTACAGCATTCTTTCCGTTGATAACAGTGTTCTGATGGGTTCGCTTCGTTCTAAAAGCGTTGATAGCAGTGTCTCGTTTGCGGACAACTCATTCTATATCAACTCACTGATACCGAGTTTCCTTTCACCATAAGTGAATGCATACCAGTGTATGTTGGTTACTACAAAAGTGGGTTCCTACAACCGACTTCATGATCGCTATCATCATCGCAGATTTCACTCATCCTCATCACCACGACTGGTTCACGTTGGCCTGCGGTGCTTCTCAGCCTGCAGTTCCTTTCGTTACACTGTAGTTGAAGCCGTTCATGGCAGTGACTCGTTTAAAGACAACTTTAGTATTGGGGGAAGTGTCGATAGCAGCGTTTCTTTTTACTTATACAAGCGTTGATAGCAGTGTCTCGTTTGTGGACAACTCATTATATATCAACTCATTCATACAGAGTTTCTTTTCGCAGCAAGTGAATGCACAGCAGTGTATCTGCATTACTGGCCCCCACTCCATTATCACTATCATCATCAACGATTTCCTACACGCGTGTGCGCGGCGGTCGCCATGAGTGAATAGTTTGCAGAGACTTCTCGCATTGATACCCATGGGTCACTTCAGAGTGAACTCATTTGTGATCTTCTTTCATTGGAAGTTGAATCGGTTGATGGCAGTGCCTCGTTTAAACTCCACTTTGGTATTGCTAGTAGTGTCAATGCCAGCGTTTCTTTTTAATTGTGCAAGCGTTGATAGCAGTGTCTCGTTTGTGGTTAGTTATAACAGCGTTGACAGCAGTGTCTCGTTTGCGGACACCTCATTGTACATCAACTCGCTGATACCGGGTTTCCTATCAACACCATCATCATCATCCTTAACCATGTTTGCTCGAGTTTCACCTGGCCGTCCAGCCGCGGCGGTGCTCCTCAGCCTGCCTTGTCACAATGCCAGCACGCGGCAAGGCATCGCCCCCGCCACCCCCGGCCCCGTGCGATGGCCCGTGGGAGATTCTGCCGGATCCGCCCGCACCGACTCCTCAGCCAGGTGTCGACGTGGTCTTTGAGCAGGCTCACCTCGAAGACATCCGCCGTACACCAGGGATGGGCGGCAAGACCGCCTGCCAGTGGCAGCGCGCGCTGCGCGCCGAGTGCATTGTCAACAACTTGTCGTTCAAAGACGTAACAAACGACCCGTCCTACGACTGGAAGCAACTGCTTCGGTCTGCCGCTCCGGGTTTCGCTGAGCGCATAATCGGGCAGGGCATCGCCCAGGTTCTCTTTCGCATCATCGAGACAGAGCGCGACCCTAACTACTCCAACACGGATGGCCACGGCAGGCACTTCTTCGAGTTCCGTCGTGCAGACGGTTCAGCCATGCGCCTGCATTACCATAAGAACGGCCGACCCGATGAGCCCACCTATGTCGGTCCACCACGCGCCGTTGCTCAGCCTGCCGTGCCTGAGCCTGGCGCTGCTCAGCCTCATGTACCTCGTGGCGGCGCTGCTCAGACTGCCGTGCCTGACGGTGGCGCTGCTCAGCCTGCCGAGACTGGCGGTGATGCCCCACTGCTCTTCACACAGGAGCACCTGCAAGAGGCAGCCTGCTCGCGCCAGATTGTGGGCCGCGACGAAGCCTGCGCCGCTCTCCAATCGCTGTTGCACTACCACCATGGCGAGACTGCCCCAGGTGCTGTTGACATCACCGATGGCTCAGCATTTGACTGGCTTCGATGGGTGGCACATATCGAAGGTGCGCGCGACGTCATCCGCAATGGCGTTCACAGGGTCTACGCTGTCCGCTGGAATCCGCACTGGGCTCCAGAGGCCGTCTTCTGCTACGGCAACAACACCTACAGCACACTGGTGCCCCGCAAATCGCGCTACACAGGCTCGTGGAGCCACGCGCGAATTGTGACTCACCGGAACGCCAATTGGGTGACCGAACCGTTGCTATCTGCGGCCCCTGTGGCAGCTACGCCGTGGCTGGTGTTGCGGGATCAAATAACCTGGGAGTGATCTCTGGCAAACGAGATGTGGTGCTTCTCAGCCTGCACTCATGTGACACGCAATGCCGTGCCCTGCAATCGCGTGGTGTTTCTCAGCCTGCACTCGCAGGTCCTTCGGAGGTCAATTGTTATGAGTTCGGCACGGTCTCGGTCAAGTACAGCGTGCTGTGGGGATCCCGAGATGGGGCCTGGCTCAAGGTGCTCAAGACGTACTGGAGTGTCCCAGAGCCGGAGTGCCAGCTGATCCTCGGGAGTTGGAACGGCATTTTCAGGCCGTGGCCGGACACGTTCTGGATCAGGACGGGGGGGTCCGAGCCCGAGATAGATGCTAGCGCTCTGCAGTACAAGTGCTCTTCAGCATGCGACATCCTGCGGTGCTTCTCAGCCTGCAGGGTTCGCAGCGTGCGGTTTGCAATGCATTCCTTTTCAGTATGCGAGTTCCTGCGGTGTTTCTCAGGTTGCAGGGCTCCGTGGCTCTTCCCTTCGATGCCAATGTTTTCAGACACCGTAGCTCCGTTCCGTAAACATCTTCCAAGAGCCGCTCGCAACTTTTTGCAGCTGGCGGTCTGCAGACGTAGTCTGTCTCAGCATGCGAGCTCCCGCACGCTTCGCCGGCTTTTGCTTCGCGGACAATTTTCTCACACACGTCAGCGCCGTTTGTAGGCGTCAGAAAAACATGTAGACATTCACGAAGGGCTCAGTCTGTATATCGTCACATCATTACATACGCAGTCGTCGAACACATCGGTGTACTTTCAGCGCTTTGTCCTTCTAGCTGGGTCGCTTCGTGCTGAGGCTGAGGCTGATGCAGGCTGAGGCTGAGGCAGGCTGAGGCTGAGGCCGAGGCCGACGGCAGACTGAGGCTGAGGCTGAAGCAGGCTGAGGCTGAGGCTGAGGCAGGCTGAGGCTGAGGCTGAGGCAGGCTGAGGCTGAGGCTGAGGCTGAGGCAGGCTGATGCTGAGGCAGGCTGAGGCTGAGGCTGAGGCTGATGCAGGCTGAGGCTGAGGCAGGCTGAGGCTGATGCCGAGGCTGAAGGCAGACTGAGGCTGAGGCTGAAGCAGGCTGAGGCTGAGGCTGAGGCAGGCTGAGGCTGAGGCAGGCTGAGGCTGAGGCTGAGGCAGGCTGAGGCTGAGGCTGTGACTGCGACTGCCGTTGCCACTGCGACTGTCCTCGCGAATGCGACAACGACTGCGAGAACAGCAGAATTCTACAACTGGATTCTCATCCGAATCTTAAGGGGAATGCTTCCAGATATGCTCCTACACATGGCTGTTAGGTTGCTTTGCCGGGATAATTTGAAAA
>CAUYUJ010015355.1:0-40000 GCA_963575745.1 Prorocentrum cordatum
CCCTACCTAGAAGTTGGAGCCCCTAGGGCAGCAGCATTAGTTGCTATGCTATGCTATGCCATGCTATGCTGCGCTATGCTATGCTATGCTGCGCTATGCTATGCTGCGCTATGCAATGCGGTGCTATGCGAAGCTATGCTATGTCATGCTGCGCTGTGCTATGCTAAGCTGTACTATGCGATGTTATGCTAAGCTGCGCTATGCTATGCTATGCTATGCTATGGTATGCTATGCTATGCTATGCTATGCTATGCTGCGCTATGCTATGCTATGCCAAGCTGTGCTATGCTTGGCTATGTCATGCTATGCTATGCTATGCTAATGCAGCGCTGCGCTAAGCTAAGCTAAGCTAAGCTAACCCTCTAGGCAGAGCCTAGGTAGGGAATTACACCCATGCTAATGAAGCTAAGCTAAGCTAAGATGACATAAGCTAAGCTAAGATGAAATAAGCAACGCTGAGCTAAGGGTTTGTAACTGGGGGAACCGCGGGGCGGATACTGGGGGAACCGCCCGGATCGGTTCCCACTGCCCGGCCCTTTAAGCCAAGAGAGTAAGAACCCTTCTAGGCAGAGCCTAGGTAGGGAATCATCAGCATCATCTTCACCATCATCGTCGTCACCATCACCATCATCATCACCATCATCATCACCATCACGATCGCCATCACCACCATCATTTCATCATCATCATCATCAGCAGCAGCATCATCATCGTCATCATCATCATCATCATCATCATCATCATCACCAGCATCATCATCATCATAATCCTGATCATCATCATCATCAGCATCATCATCATCATCATCATCATCATCATCATCGTCGTCGTCTGTACCCTCTCTCCTCCGCCCTCTTCCTCGTTCATCCCACGCCTCGAGCCCGCATCATTTTCCTCCTCCCCTCCTCCTTGGTCTCTTCATTACTCCTTCCCCTTTGCTCCCTCCCTCCTTCTATTTCCTCCTCCTTCCTGTCTTTCCCCCCATCTCCGCCTTCACTCCCTGCCCCCTCT
The DNA here is from genome assembly GCA_963575745.1 of Prorocentrum cordatum. NCBI lineage: Eukaryota > Dinophyceae > Prorocentrales > Prorocentraceae > Prorocentrum > Prorocentrum cordatum. The sequence continues at coordinate 1,012 of CAUYUJ010015355.1, forward strand.
TCTCCTCCTGTCCTGCCACCCTGCTCTCCTCCTCCCCCCCTCTCCCTTTACTACCCCCTACGTGTTACCGTTCGCTTAGGTTGTTATGTGGGGCATTTGTCGACGACGCCACTGCCAAGATAAACAACGCGCAAAGTAGGTTTTCGCTGGCGAGCGGTTGCTCTGTCAGCCTCGTGCCAAATCTCGATAGCGCACCGAGGGCACCTGTTGCTTCACCAAAGGCGCCGTCGCCAAAATACGGATCACCAATTTCAGTATTTCGCATCCAGTGCATTTGAGGCGGCACCGTCGGCAAGTCTTAGTTTGCGGCGCAAATAACGCTTGACAGTAGCCATGACAATGTGCTGCTGGTAACTGCATCGCGCGTCTCGGGCAAGCCGGCGGGACCTGAAAGCCTAAGACAGGCGTTCAAGGCTCGCGCTGGCACGAAGGCGCACCGTACTTCTTGAAAGCTCACAGCTATGTGACGTGGAGCACTCGGCAACGACGATGGCGACGACGTGGGGTGGGAGGGATGGGGAGGAGGGTTGCAGACGGAGGAGGGTAGGGAGGGGAGGAGGGATGAGAGATAGCACCACGCCGCCACTGCTCGCACAGCCTGGCTCTGCCTCGCCGCTGCTCGCACGTCCCAGCTCTACCTCACCACTGCCCGCGCGGCCCGGCCCGCTCGCGCCTCCCTCCGGCGGCGCGCGACGGCGGCCTCCCCTCCTCGCACAGCCTGACGCTGCCTCACTGCTGCTCGCACAGCCTGCCTCTACCTCACCACTGCCCGCACGGCCTGGCTCGCTCGCGCCTCCCTCCGGCGGCCCTCGAGCGGGGGCGCTGCGCGCCGCTCGGCGCCGCCGGCCCCCCCCGCTCGCTTGCGCGGCGGACCGGGGCGCCGTGCCCGGGGCGCCGCGCGTTAGCTCTGCCGATGCTCCCACGGAGCTCTGGAGACCTGGCCCCCGGAGGCTCGGTGCTCTTGGGCGAAGGACGTATCCGTCCCCGCGGCCTCGCTGGCCAGGCCTCCGGGCCGCCACCCCGCGGATGCGGGGCTTCTGTTCGCGGGTGCCCCGCGCGGGACACGTCCGCCGTACGGCCGCGTATCTGCGGGACCGCGGCCCAGATTCCAGACCGCGGGGGAGCGGGTACGGATACGTTCGCCGCTCGTGATTTGCGGGGCCCCCTAGGTCGGGGGCGGCCAAAGACGGGGTTGATGACAAGGGAGCGAGGGAGAGTTCGTGACCAGCGCCACGCATGATATGTCCCCCGCTGGCGTGGCCCCTCTTCTTCGTTCTTCTTCGTTCAATGCATTCCGTGGTCCCCCACTCGTCCGCGCAGCAATTGGCGCGGCGGTGGCGCGCGCTGCCAGCCTGGTTGGTACGCGCCATGGTGCTTGCGAGCCTTGCCCTGGGAGCCTCCTGCCGGGCCCCTTGGAGTTCGGGGGCCCCCAAACGGTGTGGTGACCACCCCGCGTGTGCTGCGTCGGCGGGGATTCGGGGTCACCTCACTGTTTCGAGACTCGGATCCTTTCTCCGAGGGCGTCTCGGGCGACCCGGGCCTCCGAGGCTCCAGAGGGCAGGAGGCGGGGAAGTGCCTGGCGGAGGCGCGGAGGCTGCAGGCGCCGCCGTGCCGCCGATCCGCCCCGGCCTGGTGCGCCAGTGGCGGGGCCGCCGGCGGGGCGGGCGGCGCGGCGGCGGCGCCGACACCGACGCCGCGCGGCGGGTGGGGGGCGGGGCGGCCGGCGCCGCACAGAGGGGCGCCCGGCTCGGGCGGCCGTGGCCGCCGCGGGAGGCGGGGCGTGTTGTGCCCAGCGGGCCCGCCGAGGGGGCCTCCGGCCCCGAGGGTCGCCTCGCGGCGGTCGGGGCAGGCGGGTGGTGGCGGGAGGCGGCGCGTCGCCCGAGCTCGTCGGCGGAGGCGGAGGCGGGGGAGGCGCCGCCAGCTCGCTCGGGTCGGGCGGCGGGGCCCTCTCGCGGCAACACCGCACTCGGTGGCCGCCGCCGGCGCGGCGCGGGTGCGATCTGCGGAGACGGCGGCGCCGGTTGCCAGAGGAGTTGTTGGGCCGGGGCCTCGCCTGACGAGCGCTGGGCTGCCCCACGCGCCCATCGGATGCGAGGCCCCAGGAGCAGAGGGTGGCTTCTGCTGGGATGATCGTGGGGGGTGCGAAGGGGATAGGGGGGGCGCTATAAACCGATCCCAAGGTGGTTATATGTCGTCCGACTTGGCTTGTAAGTGGTGACGAATGCCCCAAGTGGCTTAGGGCGGCTTAGCGATCTGGGCTTAGTGGGCTTCGCCCACTTCGCCAAGGTATGTATCACCCTTAGGCCACTCGGGGCATTCGTCACCACCCTATATGCCAGGTTGAGCCAAACAGAACCACTTTGGCATCCGCTTACACCTCCCCTATCCCCTTAGCACCCCCCGCGGTCGTGACAGTGCGGGCCCTGGGCGTCGCTCCACCAAAAAAAGCCCCACTTCCCTCCTCGCCCGTGCCCTTCTGCCCCCCCCCTTCCTTTCCTCCTTCCCTTCTCCCCCCTCTCCTCAGGTTCCTTTCCTCCTTCCCTTTCCTCCTTCCCTTCTCCTCCTCCTTCCCTTCTCCTCCTTCTCTCCCCCCCCTTCCTTTCCTCTTCCCTCTCCCTTCCCCTCTCCCCCTTTCCTCCTTCCCTTCTCCTCCCTCCTCCCTCCTTCAGGTGCAGCCGCCAGGCCCGCCAGGGCGCTGGGCGCCCTGTCCGTCCATGGCGCGGTCCAGGTCGCAGGCGTCGGGTCGCGCAGCGCCACCCTTCCTTCCTCATCTCCTCCGCTCGTGCCTCTTCTGCCTCTCCTTTTCCTCCCCCTCCTCCTCCTCCTCCTCCTCCTCCTTCTGCCTCTCCTTTTCCTCCTCCCCCTCCTCCTCCTCCTCCTCCTCCTCCTCCTTCGTTCTGCTTCTGCTGCCCCTCCTCCTTCCTCTCCTCCTCCTCCTCCTCCTCCTCCTCCTCCTCCTCCTCTTCCCTCTTCTCCTCGTCCGTCTCATTGGGGAGGGGTGGAGGGGCGAGGGAGAGGGCGGGAGGTCATAGAAACAGGGGGGGGAGAGAGGGAGCGGGACAGGGACGCGGCGACGCCTGCAGGGATGCCTCTTCCCCTGCTTTCTCCTCATCGCCGTCGACCTCATCGACCTCCTGCCAGGGCTCCCCCGCCGTGGGGGGGTCCCCCCCCCCCCCCCGTCAGCACGAAGTCGTCTGGCCCTTCGCTGGGCCTGCCTTCCGCACACGGGGGGCGGGCTCGGAGCGCGGCCGGCCCGAGGCCGCCCGCCGCCCGCGCCGAGGGCGCGGCGGGTGGCCGCGCTCTGCGTGGCAGACTCTCCCGGCCTCGTGGGGGGCGTGCGCCTCGTCGCGTGGGCACGGGGCGGGTGGTCCTCAGGCTGGCACCACGCCGCTGGAGGAGGAGGAGGAGGAGGAGGAGGAGGAGGAGGAGGAGGAGGAGGAGGAGGAGGAGCCCCCTGGGGGTAGTGGCGGTGGTTGCGTGTTGCTCCTGAGGGCCTTTGGGGCGCCCCCTGTGGGCTGCCTGGCGCCCTTTTGGGGGCTTCACAGGGGGCCTCTTGGGGGCGCCGTGGAGCTCCGTGGAGGCTGCTTCTCGGGGGCCTCGGGGGGCCGAGGGCTCGAAATGTGGGCTCGGGTGCCCCTTCGGGGCCTGCCCGGGGCGGTTTCGTGGCCATTTGGGGCCATGTTGGAGACCTCTCATCTCAGGCCGTCTACGGGGCCGTGGGGGTTCTTTTTGGCCGCTTGGGGGCTCTATTGGAAACCTCTGGGGCCGTCTTGGGGGATTTGGGGGCCACTTGGGCCGTCGTGGTGGAGGCAAGCCCTGGCGTTCTGGATCGACCTTGCTGCGACTCCTGGCCCTGTCTGACTGTCCAGAGGGACTCGGTCTGTTTCGAGGTCCGTTGCCCTTCCATGGCGCGTTCGACTGGTTTTTTTGGGGGGACCCCCCCGCCCTCCACATCGACAGGACCGGGCTCCCGGGGGAGGGGTTTGGGGAGGGGGCAGCACCCTGCACGCCGATGGACCCCAAGGGGTCGGCGGATTTACCAGCGACGTGCGCGAGGGAGGCCGAGCGTTGGAGCGGGCGCAGCTGCTCCGCGACGATCTTAAGTTTGTGTGGGGGTGTGTGCCTGCCTTGCCCGTCCTCCCCGATCCTCTCTTGCGCGGTGACGTGTGGCACGAGTTTGCCCTGCAGCATGTTGCTGCGTGGCGTGCGAAGGTACAGCGCATCTTTTTGTTGTCTCCTGGGTGTGTGACGCTCATGGTTTGCCCGAGGCCTGTGAGGATGCCCCTTCGCACGTTGGTCAGCGCAGTGCGCGCACACCGCAGCTTTTGCCATTCGTGTGCAGTCAGTGTGTGTGTGTGTGTGTATTTGTATGTGTGTGTTGTGTGTTGTGTGTTGTGTGCTGTGTGTTGTGTGTTGTGTGTTGTGTGTTGTGTTGTGCTGTGCTGTGCTGTGCTGTGCTGTGCTGTGCTGTGCTGTGCTGTGTTGTGTTGTGTTGTGTTGTGTTGTGTTGTGTTGTGTTGTGTTGTGTTGTGTTGTGTTGTGTTGTGTTGTGTGTAGACCGTCCTGCTTGTCTCATGTTGAAAGCTCTCAAGATGCACCAGCGCATGGAGCATCAGCTTCGTTGTGCAGCCCGTTGGTATGTCGATCCGTCTGGAGTGTGTCCCCTGTGCCGCACGAGCGTTCGCCACAGACTTCGCTGTATAGCCCACCTCGCCGACCCCCGTCGGGCCAAGTGCTGGCAGCAGCTGGTGCGCCAGGCGCCGCACGCGCTCCCTCCTTATCTGGTCGAGGAGTTCGATCGTGCCGAGCGCGCCGCCGGCGAGGAGGCGGAACGCCTTGGCCATATCCACCCTCTTGCGGAGGGCTCTGCTATCACACGCGCAGGAAAGTGTATAGACTTCGCGCGCATGTGAGCTTCCTGTCTGAGATCCTTGAGACACCCTTGGGGTGGCCTTGCCGAATACAAAAACTACGCGCGCGAGGAGGTCCACAGCACCCTGTGTGTTTGATTTTTCAGCCGCGCGCGCGAGGATGTTTGCGATGGAGCCAGCACCCGACCACAATAAGCTTATGGGGTGAGGGGCCCAGACGGCCTTGAACGTTCCTTTCTACACGGTAGAGGTAGGACCCGAGGACACATGTTTATCTTGTTTCTCTTCTCCCCCGGGCTGGGGGGACTGGCCGCTCGCGAGGTCAATTTCTGGCCCGTGTCCGCCCACCTCTCTGGAAGAGCTAACAACCTGTCCTTCCCCTGGGCGATGACGAGAGTGGGGTGTGGGCCGATGACGTCGCGTTTCGCGCCGGCGGCGCCTTGGAAATGCTCAGGAATGCCCGAGGACGGGTAGCGGCAGCATGTAGGGGGCGATCTGCACCACAGCGCCCGTATACACCACAGTGTTTGCGTGCACCACAGCGCCTGTGTACACCACAACGCTTGCGTACACCCACGACTGCCGCGTGGAACGCAGCACAAGTGTACACCACAGTGCGCGCGTGCACCACAGCGCCCGTTTACACCACAGCGCTTGCGTACACCCATTGCAGCCGTGTGCAACACAGCACCAGTGCACAAAACAGTGTCTGCGTGCACCCCAGTTCTTGTGCACACCACGTCGCCTGTGGGCACCCAGCCGTGTTTCACAGAACGCCGTTGTTGCATATAGACATTCAGAAGGAATCCATATTGCAAAATGGAACGCCTGTGGATTCCACAGAAAGCAGTTGTTTAATATAGGATTTGGAAAGACATCCTCGTGGAATTACTCCGACGGAAGAACCCCACATAAGAATCCTCTGGGCGAATCTGGAAAAAACCATCACCGTCGTCCTCGTGGTTGGTGAGGCGTCCTGGCTGTTTCTTCTGCGTATATTTCCTGTCGCCTTGGCGCGGGCCCCCCTTCCACTCCTTACGTTGTCCCCATCCTCGCCCCCCTGTTTGTTCCGCGCCCCGCCACCTCCTCCCCTTCCTGTTGCATGAGCGCGCATGTCGATGTTCCTCGGCGCCGTCGCCGCCACGGCCAGCACAGGCGCGTTCTCTACTGGTCACGTCGCGCAGCCGTTGGGACAACCCCGCGGGCCAGGCTGTCGGGACAACCCCGCGAGCCGTTTGGCGCGCAAGACCAAGCCGTTGGGACAACCCCGCGGGCTTCGAGCGAGGCGCAGCCGCGCTCAGGCGGAAGGCGGCACGAAGCCCAGCTCTGCCGCGAGCTGCTTCGCCTCCGCCCTGGACAAAACCGCCTGAGACTTCCTCCATATTCAGGCTTGAGGAGCCCAAAAGTGACGACAGTTACAGGGTTCCGATGACCCGCTCGGATTACCAACATGATCTGCGGGCCCCATAGGGAGGGGGCTCCCGCCTGAGACTTCCTCACAATTCACTCAGAGACGAGGCTCCCGCCTGAGACTTCCTCCATATTCAGGCTTGACGAGCCCAAAAGTGACGACAGTTACAGTTTCCGATGACCCGCTCGGATTACCAACATGATCTGCGGGCCCCATAGGGAGGGGGCTCCCGCCTAAGCCTTCCTCAGAATTCACTCACAGACGAGGCTCCCGCCTGAGACTTCCTCCAATTCAGGCTTAGGAGCCCAAAAGTGACGACAGTTACAGGGTTCCGATGACCCGCTCGGATTACCAACATGATCTGCGGGCCCCATAGGGAGGGGGCTCCCGCCTGAGACTTCCTCGCAGTTCACTCACAGACGAGCTCCCGCCTGAGACTTCCTCCATATTCAGGCTTGAGGAGCCCAAAAGTGACGACAGTTACAGGGTTCCGATGACCCGCTCGGATTACAACATGATCTGCGGGCCTCATAGGGAGGGGGTTCCCGCCTGAGACTTCCTCACAATTCACTCAGAGACGAGGCTCCCGCCTGAGACTTCCTCCAAATTCAGGCTTGACGAGCCCAAAAGTGACGACAGTTACAGGTTTCCGATGACCCGCTCGGATTACCAACATAATCTGCGGGCCCCATAGGGAGGGGGCTCCCGCCTGAGACTTCCTCAGAATTCACTCACAGACGAGGCTCCCGCCTGAGACTTCCTCCAAATTCAGGCTTGAGGAGCCCAAAAGTGACGACAGTTACAGGTTTCCGATGACCCGCTCGGATTACCAACATGATCTGCGGGCCCCATAGGGAGGGGCTCCCGCCTGAGACTTCCTCCCAATTCACTCACAGACGAGGCTCCCGCCTGAGACTTCCTCCATTTTCAGGCTTGACGGAGCCCAAAAGTGACGACAGTTATAGGTTTCCGATGACCCGCTCGGATTACCAACATGATCTGCGGGCCCCATAGGGAGGGGGCTCCCGCCTGAGACTTCCTCACAATTTACTCAACGATGATGAGGATGAGGATGATGAGTGGTGGTGAAGATGAGTGGTGAAGAGGATGATGATTGATTGTGAGTGGTGGTGGCGATGATGATGTTTGAATGAGGATGATGCCGATGCCGATGATGATGATGATGATGATTTCATGAGCGTGTGAGAGAGTGCGAGTGATGATGATGATGAGTATGTGAGTGACTAAGCCATGTGAGAGAGCATCATCGATGATGCTGATGAGGTTGATGATGAGAGAGTGTGAGTGAGTGTGAGTGTGTGTGTGTGTGTGTGTGTTCCTGTCCTGTTCCTGCGCGGGATGTCCAGAGAAAACAAGAACCCCACTTTGGATGTGGGGAAAAAGAAGCGCCGCTGGAATCGGACAGTCCCCCCGAGTCCTCCCGCATCATCCTCACTCCTCATTTTTTGTGGGAGGCTACCATAAAATTGGCCGTCCGAAAACCAAATGGACGGATTCAATAGACCATTCTGCGGAGCACGGTGAGATGCGCACGTGCGCTGTAGCGTCGACCCGCACGACGGGGGAAAGGGTGGTGGAGGAGGAGGACGACGAGGAGGAAGAGAAGGAGGAGGAGGAGGAGGAACAGGAGCAGGAGCAGGAACAGGAGGAGGAGGAGCAGAGCAGATCAGCACCAGTGGTTCGATGAAGTCAATCGCATTGAGACTACAGCACCCTGCAGGCCCACAAAGGAAAGCAAACAACGGATCAGGCGCTCGAGAACCACATTCGGGGCCCGAGCATTTTTGGGGCCCTGCAGGGGATTCCATAGGACTTCCACGGGCCCTGCACGGGAATTCCACGGGGCCCTGCAGGGGAATTCCAGGGCCGATGGCAGGCGACGAGAGAGCCTGCCCCAGCACAGCCCCATCAGATCAGGACTCACGGCGCGGGACAACCCAGACGTCCGAGGGCCTCGACGGCCCAACGGCACTGCCTTTCCCCAGAGAGCTTTCGGCGAGCCGCAGCTGGCGAGGGGCCTCGGGAAGCGCCCGAACCCTCTCCGCGGCAAGTGGGGCCCGACTGGGGGGGGGTCAGAAAAAAACTCCGACCTCCAGAGCGCCATCCGAGTACTCTAAGATCTGGGCGGGGGCCCAAGAGAGGTTACCCTGGAGAGAAAGCTCAGCGGCGCGGCGCGAGCCACCGATTGCTACGATAGGTGGGCCCGCGCTGCGGGCCTACTCGCAGCTCTCTGTCGCCCTCCTCTGCTGCGCCCCCCTCGGAGTTGCCCTGGAGGCCCGGCTGCAGCAGCCGTTGCGCGGCCTCCCTCTCCAAGCCACCAGGTGGTGGCGACCCCGCCAGGCAGGTGACCTGCTGCTCGTGCTTCTCCTTGGAGCCCGCGGCAACGATAGTCATCTGGATGGCCTCCATGACGGTGTGCTGGCCGGGCCGTTCTCCCAGTTGCTCGCCTTTTGCTGGGCTCCCAGCATAACCTGAAGTTTGAACCGGTGTGGTTCCGTCGCGTATTTCTTGTCGAACCAGCAAGCCTTGATGCGGAGGTGGCGGCAGTGCACCGCCAGGATGTCGAGAGCCGTCGGCGCTAGGATTGCGATCTTCCAGTAGTCCGGAAGCTTTCTCTGCTGTCGGTGTGGTTTCCGCGCCCTCCGTGCATGCCGACATGATAAAGTTTTGAACACGTGAGGCCAGGGATGTCCGTGCTTGAGCTATTTCCCATCTGCTTTGCAAGAGGAGGAGGAGGAGGAGGAGCAGGAGGAGGAGGAGGAGGAGGAGGAGGAGGAGGAGGAGGGATGAAGGAAGAACATCGCATTTTGTTTGTTGCATTTCCCCTCGTGGTGTTCGTTTAGCTCTCCGCAACAGATCTTCACCCACATGCTGCTTCTACTTGTCCTGTGTACGCAGGCGTTGTGGTGTACACCAGCGCTGCGTTGCACGCGGATGCTGTGGCGTACACAGACGCTGTGGTGTGCAAAGGCAGCGCGGTGCACGCAAGCACTGTGGTGTACACAGGCGCTGTGTTGCACACGGCTGCTACGGTGTGCACATTCGATGTGGTGTACACAGGCGCTGTGGCGCACGGAAGCACTGTGGTGTACACAGGAGCTTCATTGCACACGGCTGCCGCGGTGCACACAGGCGGTGGTGTGGTGTACACGCGAGTTGTGGTGCACGCGAGCACTGTGGTGTACGCAGGCGCTGTGGCGCAGATTGCCACCTGCATGTTGCTCCTACTTGATTTCGGCCATCCCCAGGCATTCCCGGCGGACGCCGCTGGCGCAGAACGTGACGTCATTTCGGAGGGGGCGGGACGCGGGGCCGGTGACGGCCGCTATCGGGGAGCGTAACACAAAAACAGGTTCTCACCCAGCCAGTCCTCCTCCTCGTCCCCCCGAGTCCCCCCGCCCTCATTACCCCCCTTCCCCCCCCCGCTTCGCGATGTATTCGTGGCGCCAGACGTTTGGGTGGCCTTCCCCGCGGGCTCTGCCGTCGCCTCGCCACCTCTGCTCGATCAGTCCCATCTGGCGGTCTCTCTCGGCTGGCGGGCCCCTCGTTACTCGTCCAGTCCCCCCCACTCCCCCTCGTACCCCCCAGACCGACCATTACGCTGTGTAGCTTGGTTCGGGCCTGTGTTTTGTTGTTCGTTTCGGTGTTTTGTTGTGTCGTTTTCGTTTTGGCTTTAAACGCATCGTTCTATTGTTCGTGTTGTTTGGCACTGGGTTTTGTGGAAACGCGTGTTTTCACTGTTGTTATCTGTCGTCGTCGTAGTTATCATCGTCGTCGTCGCTGGCGGCCGTTTTTTTTCTCTGCTTGGACCTCATGCTCCTACGCGGGCGCGCGCGAGGGCAACCTAATGTTAGGGCCAGAATGATAAAGGAAGGGCCTCCCCGCCCTGTCTCTATTAAGCGGGGACGGGAAGGCTCCCGACGGCGAGTGATGCATTTTCCTTTCCCCGCGGCTGCGGCGGCTGCGGAGCTGCGGCGTGACAACTTTTGCTGCCTGCTATGGATCGCGTGATGTCGAGAGGCGCGGTTCCAGGGATATCTGGCCGCTCAAGCATCGATCGGTCCCGTCCCCAGATATATATATATATACACACATATATACATATATACATATATATGGGTGTGTGTGCGCGTGTGCAGATACATGGGTAGATCTGCAGATCTATAGTTCTAGATGGATAGACGGATCGACCTATGGAATTATATATGTATATACGCATAGTTTTATGTATGGCGTGAAACACACATCTATCTACAACGAACAGTTCTACACAAACACAGAGTGGTGTATATGTGTATATATGTATAATGATAGCTAAAACGGCATGTTGAAATACATATATATATATATATATACATACATAACATATATATACATATACCTATATATATATATTATGTATGAAAGTGCGCGTTCTGTGGTCGCTTGGAGGGGGGGGGACCCCCCCCCCTCCCCTACTTCTCTCTCCGTCTCCTCGGGCCGGCGCCCGCGTCGGCGGCGGATGGCGGCGGCGGCGGGGACGACGATTTCCCTTTCTGGGCCCGCGCCCGCGCCTGCGGCGGCGGGCGGCGGCGGCGGGGAGAGTCAACGAGGACGACGGTGGTGTTGGTGGTGGTGATGGTGGGTTGTGTTGGTGGTGGTGGCTGTGGTGGTGGTTGTGGTGGTGGTGGTGTGGTGGTTTGTTGTGGTGGTGGATGTGTTGGTGGGTGGAAGTGGTGGTGGTGGTTTGGTGGTGGTTTGGTTGTGGTTTGTGGTGGTGGTGGTGGTAGTGAGTTGTGGTGGTGGTGGTTTGGTGGTGGTGTGGTGGTGGTTTGTGGTGGTGGTGGTGGTGGTGGGTTGTGGTGGTGGCGGTGGTTTGCGGCGGTGGTGCAGGTGGTGGTGGTGGTGGTGGTGGCGGTTGTGGTTGTGGTGGTGGTGTGGCGGTTTGTGGCGGTGGTGGTGGGTTGTGCTGCTGGTATTGGTGGTGGTTGTGGCAGTGGTGGTGGTGGTGTGGTAGATTGTGGTGGTGGTGGTGGTCATAATGGTGGTGGGTTTTTGTCGCGGTGGTGGTGATGGTGAGTTGTGGTGGTGGTGGTGGTTGTGGCGGCGGTGGTGGCTGTGGTGGTGGTGGTGGTGGCTGTGTGGTGGGTTCGTGGTGGTGCTAGTGGGTTGAAGCGGTGGTGGTGGTGGTGGTAATGGTTGGTGTGGTGGTAGTGGTGATAATCGTTGGTGCGTCCCCGCCGTCGCCGGCGCCACGTGGGTTGGGTTGAACCCCCCTCCTCGCCCCTGGGTTGCCTGTGGTCATCGTCGCTGTGTCCCCGCCGTCGGCGCTGCTGGCGGCCGACAGCGCCGGCGCCGGCGCCGGCGCCGAGGGGGGGGGTGGGTTGTTCGACCCCCCCCCCCCTTGTGAGGAGGGGGAGGGGTCGGGAGGGGGGGTTTGGGGGGGAGGGGAGCCCCCCTGGTTCTGTTCGACGGGGCCGAGTGTTGGGGGGGGCCCACCCCCTGGTGCGAAACGCGCCGCCGAATGTTCCCAAGGCAAGCGCCCGTGAAACGCGCTCTCTCATAGATTATATATAAATATCGATGTGTATATTTACATTTATAGACACAGATCGGTATGCATATGTAGGAATATGTGATGCTAGCTATATACTTGCATTCGTATATGTATATAGATGCATCGATGGGTAACTTGGCACACACACATACACACGCATGTATATGTATATATATATATATATATAAAATAGATTCACGTGCGTGGGCCCGCGCGGCACTTTTTCTAGAATCTTGGAGCCCGTCCGCCAATGGGTTTCTCAGACATTATTCCTTGGCAACAGCTACAATGCGTTCAGCGAGATGTGCACTGACTAGAACTGCTGGCCAGACTCGGAGTCGAATTGTCGCCCACTTTGAGGGGGTAAGCCTCAACGAATGTGCTGGACTGTGGACTCCGAGGGGCCTTGGAGCCCGCCCTCCCCACGTCCTGTGGCAGCTTTCCCTGCCAGCCCCACCCGTCGCAGGGGCGCCCGTTCACGGAGGCCGTCGTGGCCGAGGACAGTTGGGCGGCGGTGGCGCTCGACCGCTCGCAGGTGATGTCCAGGACCGCGCGCGGGTGCCCACCCGGCTGGAAGCAGGAAGAGTGAAGTCGGGAGCCTGGAGACGGGGGCCAATGCAAACGGAGGTCAGCCAGAGCGCCGCATCCGGCATGATCGTGCAAAGCCCGTCGTGCATTGACCTGGGGTAGCGCGCAGGATCCTGAAGGATCCTGCAAAGCCTGATTGGCCCGGGTGTCCATTGACCTGGGTCAGTGCGTCCCCGATGAAGAAAGGCACCACCACCACGAGCATGATTCGGATTCCCTGAGGCTGCCGAGGGTCCCGTCCATGCATGTCGGGAGAGGTATCACACATCCTATCCGCAGCTTGTCGCGCCACACCGATCTCAGGCATTGGTTCTGCAGCACGTGTGGGTTCCATGGGAGTGCAGCATCAGACTCTCGAGTCTGAATGAGGGGAAGGGAGAGGGGGAGGACGAGGAGGAGGAGGAGGAGGAGGAGGACAAGCTAGGTGCGCTCGCGTCATATCTGACGTCCTACCCCTCCCCCTCTCCCTTACCATGGCGTAGATCTCCTCTCCATTCGCACAGTCGGATGTCGAGCAGAACCATGATCCTGGGAGGGTACACGATGCATGGTAGAGCACGGCATAGCATGGCGTAGAAGAGCACTGCAGAGCGTAGCATGTCATAACATGGCGTGGCATTGCGTAGCGAAGTGTTGCGTCACACAGCATTGCAACGCAAAACATGGCATCGCACAGCGGTGCTGAACACAACACCGCGCTGCATGTCATGGCATGGCACCGGGTTCATTTGAGGGAAGTTGATCGTCTTCGAGAGGTCTGGACAGGTCTGAAGTCGGGGCTCCACGTTCAGCTCCCTGGGCTCCCCGGAAAGCTCCCCACGAGGCGGGGCTGATGGAGAGAACTTGCCAGCTTTGCTTCCAACATCGCAATCTCAAAGCAGAAACGGTCTCCCACCTGATACTTCCTCAAAGCGACGACGACCCAAAGTGGGGGTGGGGGCGGCCCCAAATATCAACGAATCGACACTGGATGTGTAATTACTTCCGATGTTTTTCGGGGGGGGGTATGTTTTACATTGAGGCCTATTTGAAAGGATGGGAAGCGCCCGCGCTGCAGCGGTAACACGATTTGGAACGAGCAGAGGCGCAGAAATGGGGTCAGCGCTGCAGCGGAAACAATATTTTGAAGGACCGGAAATAATCGGATTATCAGAAACACATGAAAACCAAACTCCTGTGTGTAAAAATGCTGGTGGGGGGGCCGAACATCTTCCAGACATATTCAGGGGAAAGGGGAGAATAGTAGTCATATTGTGTAATTTCTGGAAGAGGAGGAGGAGGAGAAGGAGGAAGAGGAGGATGAGGAGGAGGAGGAGCAGGAGGCGCGCCCGACGCCGTCACAGCAAAACCACCATGCCCTTCCAACCTCTCCGACCTACCATCCAACCGACCTATCCCACTCACACCCTGACTTCCTGCGCGACTCCCACACTCGACCCTCTCCGAGCGAACCAGGATCACCCCATCTGGACGCCACTACACTCAGGCCACGCCTCAGGGCCGGACCGACCTTACAGCGGCTGACCGTGCGATCCCGTCATTTCGAGCGCATCTGCGTCCTCACTTCCCTCACCTGCGGCAGTGGACGGGCAAATGGCAGCAGTTCTTTGGATATTGCGACCACCTCGATTGCGCCGCCTACATCAATTTCGGGACCTGAACCCACCGTCCTCCCCCAAGCTTCACCACCTTCTTGGTCCTCGTGCCTCATCCTGCTAACCTTCACCTCCCCCCCTCCTCTGGTCGGGATGGGCGGGGATATTGAGTAAGGTGGGGGCTCGGATTCACAACGGGCCGTCCTGGCAAGGGCGAGGGCGGCCGCGGCCGCAACTGGCCAAGTGCCAGCGGCCGCCAGGGCACCTTTATCTCAGCAGCTGCTGCCACCAACAGGACATCAGGAACAGCAGCTGCAGCCATCAGGACACTCATCTCACCTCAGCAGCTGCGGCCATACAGGGCACCTCAAGGCACCTCACAGCCTTCCCTCCCTCGTTTTGCCTACCATGCCAAACACACCGCCTGCAGCGCTGTCGCCCAGGTGGTCGGGATGGGCGAGGCTTTTGGGGGAGGTGGGGCTCGGGCTTACCGCGGGCCGCCCTCGCAAGGGCCAGGGCGGCCGCGGCCGCAACTAACCACGTGTCAGCGGCCAACAGGGCACCTTTATCCCGGCAGCTGCTGTTACCAACAGGACATCAGGAGCAGCAGCTGCAGCCATCAGCGCACTCCCATATCACCTCGGCAGCTGCGGCCACGAGGGCACCTCCAGACACCTCGCAGTCCTCCTCTCCTCGTTCGACTCCCTCTCTTCCCTCCTCGCGCGCCCGCCATGCCGCGCGCGCCGCCTGCAGCGCTTCCGCGTGGGAGGCCTGGGCCGGCGAGGATACTGGTTTGGCGGGGGCTCGGACTCACCGCGGGCCGTCCTGGCAAGGGCCAGGGCGGCCGCGGCCGCAACTAGCACGCGTCAGCGGCCATCCGGGCACCTGTATTTCAACAGCTGGTGTCGCCGACGGAACTCAGGAGCAGCGGCTGCAGCCAGCAGGGCACTCCCGCCCACCTCGGCAGCTGTGGCCATTAGGGCACCCCCGGATACCTCGCAGTTTAACTGTCAATACCTCCTCGAGTGCCTACCGTGCCACACTTACCGTCTGCAGCGCTGCCGCCTGCGTGGTCCTAGATCGTTCACGGCCGCCCGCGTCCCCCTATCGGCCTCCACCCCGCCTTTCAGGCCGAGCGAAGGCGAGTGATGACCCCGCTCCAAAAGAGCAAGGTAACTGCACCACCTCTAGAACATGGCAACTGCACCCCTTAGCCTCGCCCCAAAAGAGCAGGCCACTGCAGCCACCTCCGCGCCAGCCCTTCTTACCGTCAATCTGCCGCACCCCGCTCCACTGCGCATTCACCTGCTACTTCTTCGCCTCGGACCGTCATTCTGGGAGGGCGGGCCGTAGGGGTGCAGATGGGGCGGGGGGTGGGGGGTCCGAGGAAGGACGCCGCTCGCGGCCCGTCTTTGTCTTATCACCTTTTCCCTCTTTGCAGTTTCTCATCTTCTCCCGAATTGCCCCCCCCCCCCCCGCCCCGCCGGGTTTTGCCGCGGGGCGGGGGCAGGACAGGCGGCCGCGTCGCGCGACTCTTCGGCCGAGAGAGAGAGAGAGAGAAGGAGAGAGAAAGAGAGAGAGAGAGAGAGAAAGAGAGAGAGAGAGAGAAAGGGAGAGAGAGAGAGAGAAAACAAAAAGGGAATGAAAGGGAGAGAGAGAGAGAGAGAGCAAACAATAGAAGCATAAAACCTAAAAAAGAGAAAAAGAGGAGGAGGGGGGGGAGGTGCAGGAGGGGAAGGAGGGGGAGGACCTGCTCGAGACCCATTGATGAAGAGAGTAGGCGAGGCAACGCGGCGCACGTGCTTGCCCTGAACGTTCCGAGCCCGGTGCTCCAGCCCGGTGTTCCCGTCACGTTGCATCGCTCCGCGATCGGTCCACTCCATATCATTCCTCCGCCCCCCCCCCTCCCTCCTCCTCCTCCCCCTCCTCCTCCTCCTCCTCCTCCTCCTCCTACTCCTCCTCCTCCTCCTCCTCCTCCTCCTCCTCCTCCTCTCCTTCCTCTTTCCTCCTCCTCCTCCTCCTCCTCCTCCTCCTCTTTCCTCCCGCCTCCTCCGGGTCGGGCAACGGGGGGTGGATACAGAGGGGGGGGGGGGGGTATTGCCGCCGCCGAGCGCTTTCCTCGATGCCAGGGCGCCGGGGGGCGCGGGGAAAACCGGCTACGGGAGCCGATTCGCCAATCCCGTTGTCCGTCCGTCCCGAGCATCGACGCGGTCCGCAGTGCCTCCACGAGCTGGGGGCGGCGGATTTCTTGAGC
This sequence comes from Prorocentrum cordatum, assembly GCA_963575745.1. NCBI lineage: Eukaryota > Dinophyceae > Prorocentrales > Prorocentraceae > Prorocentrum > Prorocentrum cordatum. The sequence goes on from CAUYUJ010015355.1 coordinate 17,288, forward strand.
GTGGGGCTCCCGGCGCCACCGGTGATTGTGGCGGTGGCTTTCGCTTTTCATGTTGCTCCGTGGGGAGGAGGGAGGCCGACGCTCTCCGACCGCATGCACTGCGCAAGCAGCATCAGCGTTCGGACTCGGATGTCCAAAATCTGAGGAAAAAGGTCAGGGACGCCGAATCCTGGTCATTGCAAATCAGGACGCTGGAAAATGGTAGCTGGAGAAGAGAAGTCTACACACGGCGTCATGTTTTCGGGTGCTCAAAACAGTGCCCAGGTTCGTGAAAAGCCCATGTTTGCGAGCCGTTGACCACAAGTCGGAGCGGACGGTCGTCTGCCATGTTCGGCATCCGGAGGCCAGTTTGAGGCTTCGGCGCTGAGGAACAAAAACTGCCAGGGATGAGACATTGGACCGGGGGGAAGGAGCCTAGCGGTTCGAGGGCCTACTCTTAAGTCGGGCATGTTCGTCTACAGGGGGGATATTCAAAAATAGTCAAAGATAGTTTGGATACGATTTTGTTATATGATTGTTTTGATTATGTGGGTTTTTTGTTAGGGGGGGTAACCCGCCTGTAGGGGGACACGCTCGACTTCAGCCTAACGGTTCGAGGGCCTACTCATCCAAATAATCGAAGCGCCAGATGCTTGGACAGCGGGGCGGACGGAATCGGGGAGGTCCGCGCTCAAGAGCCTCATCACAGCACGGCTCCCCGCTCGGGCCCCCACAGCCGGCCCAGACGCCAGCCCACACAGCCCAAACGCTGAAATGAACGACCCCGGTGGGTTCGGAAGATGTTCGCTGTTCCTTAGGTCATTCCATGGTTGTTCCTCTAGGCTCTTGTAGTGCCAAACATCGGCGGCGACCGAGGGGAGAAGGCGGCAGGACTTCTCAGAAGCCCTCGCGCCATCTGAACGGTTTTCTCTACGTCTTCCAGAAAGGCGTTAACAACTTCTCATCAGGCCAGAGGCTCCCGAGCCTTTGAGAAGGCCCGCCGCTTCTCACTTCCCCCCGGGGTTCGCCGCCGAAGTCGCTCCTCAGTGCAGCAGCCCGACTGCAGAGCGGACGCAGACCTGCAGACCTTGCCAGGAGGGGATGTGCCAAGCGTGCACGGGCGCGCAGGCCGACGGGCGCGCTGGCGAAGCCGAGCCGGCGAGCAGATTGCGCGCGCGCGCAGCGCGTGAGAGCGCTGGCGCGAGCGCGCGGGCCCGTGGGCGAGGAGCGATCTATGGGTTGCGCCAGAGGCTACGGCACTGACGGGGCGGGCGCGCGAGCTCACCAGCGCGCGAGCGCGCGGGCGCGCGGGCGAGGAGCGATCTATGGGTTGCGCCAGAGGCTGCGTCACTGATGGGGCGGGCGCGCGCGCAGAACGTGCAAGCGCGCGGGCACGTGGGCAAGGAGCGACCTATGGGTTTCGCCAGAGGCTGCGTCAACCGTAGGTTACGCCTCAGGGCCCAGCTGTCGGTTGCTGTCCTAAGGATTTGCCGGGAGGCCATCCGCACCCTCGCAGGCGCATGGCCGATCTGCTGCCGCATGCATGTGGGACATCCTCGCCTGCCGTGCCGGTGGTTCTGCGAAGACGGCGTTGACCAGCTCCCGCATTGCCTGGTGCGCCGAGGCGCGCGGTCACGCGCCCGCGTGGCAGTCGCCCACAAAAGTGCCCACTTCACCGCCTCGGCTTGGGCTCGACAGCGGACCACGACGCAGAGCCGCAGGGCGAGGACGGCCCCCGCGGAACGGTGGCGCGGGCTGGCCACGTTGAACCATGCTACGCCACCGCCCGGGCCCACTGCAGCCGGTGGCCCAGGCACTGGCGCGCACCGCCTCCCAGCGCGTAGGGGTGCCCCAGCTCCCCGCGCTGGCCCGGCGCGAACCGCTCGCCGTACGCGGCCTTGGCCCACAGCAACACAGACAGCATCGGCGTTAGGTAGAGGTCAGCCCCTTGTGCCTGCCCCGCAGCCCACCGCCCCTGCGCTGGCAGTCAGGAGGAGGGGCGAGGCCAGTACTGCGCCTTGCTCGTGCACAGCCAGGATCATCTCGGCGGCCCGTGCTGTTCAACCTAGCACAGAACAGCGACTTCACGCGTTACCGATTCGCGCGGCGCCTGCGGCGACCTGCGGCCAGATCTCCCGCCGCTTGTGGGGCCATTGGCGCTCCTCCGTCCTTCTCCTCCTCCTCCGTCCTTCTCCTCCTCCTCCTCCTCCTCCTCCTCCTCCTCCTCCTCCCTCCTCCTCCTCCTCCTCCTCCTCCTCCTCCTCCTCCTCCTCCTCCTCCTCCGTTCTCCTCCTCCTCCTCCTCATCCTGCCTCTCCTCCTCCTCCTCCTCCTCCTCCTCCTCCTCCTCCTCCTCCGTTCTCCTCCTCCTCCTCCTCCTCCTCCTCCGTCCTCCTCCTCCCTCCTCCTCAGCCATGGCGTCTCTGCGGCGTGCTCGCGGCGGCGCGGGACCCAACTGACCTCGGGGGCCCTGGGAGTCGTCCGCGTGCGGACGGCGGCCAGGGCCTCTTCGATGCTGGCCCATCCATCCTCCTCCTTGCCCCGAGGGCCCCCAGAGAGGCCCAAGGACTTCAAAACAACGACGACGACGACGACGACGACGACGACGACGACGACGACGACGTCGTGATGGTCGTCGTCGTGGGCATCGCGGTCGACCCCTGGGCATCTCCAGGGGCGCGTTTGGACCGCACTTGCAGGGCAGCTCCAGCCGTGGCAACGAGAAGTCTGTACGAAGGCCACCCAAAGGCCCCAGAAGACGAGCCCGCCCGGCAGCTCGCCACTGTGCGACGCCTTCTAGGGGAGGACTTGGGACTCGGGGAGAAGTGCAGGCGGGGGGCACCTGCTCAGTGCGCCCGCCTGCCTACTCCCCCTCACTGACGGCTGGCTGAGGCAAGGGGTGCCAGGTGAGCGACGCCAAAAACGGTGCCGTCTGCGCCGATATTCGTGTGCAAGTTGCCCGCGCCAGGTCGCGCATAAGTGCCCTCTTGTCCAAGGTGGCGTGCCGCGCCCTTGGCCCGGTAAAAGCAAGTGCGTATAAGGCCGCTGTGCCACCTCGCGCAAAGCCCGTGTTTGATCGTCGTTCAGGCTAGTTCTGGCAGCAGCAAACCCCAGACATGCGGAAGTCCCGACCTTTTCCCCGGGTCCGGCATTTCATCCGGAGCCGTTTCTGACGCTCCCGGGGGGCCGGCGAGGGCCCTCATGCAGTGGTCGGGCATAGCGAAAATCCTGCCGCCCTGTTTTTTTGTTGTTTCTCCTACGACGCGCGCGCTAGGGGGCCACAGGCGAACCCTACCCCTGCCCCCCACGAGTTCTTCACTTCGCTCAGGAGCTCCCGAACGAAGTGAACCCCACCCTCCCTCTCAGAAATCGTGGGGGGCAGGGGTACACCTTAGGCGATGCTTAAGAAAACCTAAGTTTTCGGCCAGAGTCTCGATTATTCTTAACGTTTCAATGTAAATCCTAAGATTTGAATGGAAATTTTTGGTTTTTATTCAAGTTCTGAGACTATGAATTTCTTAACCCATGATTTCTAAAGCATTTCGCAGGGGGTAGGGCTCGCCCGTGGCCCCCCACGCCTGTCTGGGGCTGGGCCGGCCCGCAGGACGCGGAGCCAGCCCGACGTGGCCGGGCCGCCCCCCGCGCGCGCCCTGGCCTCCCCGCGCGGCGTGGCGAGCTGCTGCGCCCCGGCAACCCGGGGCGAGCGGCTCCTCGAGGCGCCCAGCGGCGTGTCCAGCAGCGTGTCGAGCGTGCGGCTGGGGCTGCGGAGGCCGCCCCCGAGGGAGGGAGGGAGGGAGGGGGGGAGGGAGGGGGAGGAGGAGGAGGAGGAGGAGGAGGAGGAGGAGGAGGAGGAGGAGGAGGAGGAGGAGGAGGAGGAGGAGGAGGAGGAGGAGGAGGAGGACGGCGCAGGCCGAGGAGTGCTCCCGAGCAGCCGCGCTCCTTTGCCAGCCCGGGATTGCCACCTCTGACGCCCGAGACGGCCGCCGCGCTCCAAGAGCTGCTCGAGCCAGACGGCGCACCTGCCTTCGATCCCAAGCCACGCGGCGGGCCCGCCGCCGTTTCGCCACCCTCTCTCACCAGGACTTGCAAATAGCGTTCCAACGGAACCCGAGAGGGAGCGGGGCCGCTGTGGGAGGCGGCCGTTTTGAGCAGTGGCGGGCATCGTTGGCGGAGCCAGCCGCCCTTGCAATTTTCTGCAACTTCTGTGATCTGTGACCCGCTCGCCACTGGGAACCTGCTCGCGAGCGCCACTCAGCAAACGGAGCGGCGGGGTGCAAGTTTTATTTTGGAGACGAATGCGGACACTGCCACCGCGCGGGCTCGGCGGGAGGCCTAGACCAGGGGGCCCCGCTGGCGCCCCTCTTCGCCTGCGGCCTCCGTTCCCCCTTGCGGGCGGCCCCGGGCGCGCTGCAGGCAGAGGCCGCCGCCCTCGGCCTGCGGGCCGACGGTGTCCGCGTCTTGGTCTGGGCGATGTTGTCGTCCTCGCGCGCCCCGCTGTGGAAGCCGAGGTCGGGGCGACCGCGGAGGCAACCCTGGGGCCCCTGGGGAACTGCAGCGGTGGAAGACGCAGGCTTAGTCACCCCGCTCGGCTTGCCCGCCAGAGCTGGCTGGCAGCAGGCTGGCGCCCCGACGGCGTCACGCTGCTGGGCGTCCCGATCGGAGAAACCGCTGCCGCCAGCAACCTCCTCGAAGGGAGCGGCGGGCGCCGGCTGGACTTGGGAAGCAACGCTAACGCCGTGGCGCGCAACGCCGAGACCGCCGAGAGAGCGGCGGCGTTGCTGGAGAAGTTCGCCCACCCCGCCACGCAGGCCTCGCCGCACCTCCCAGCGACCCAGGCGGCGGGGCTCCTCCCGGAATTGCGGCGCGGGCAAGTTGACGCACCTGCTCTGCGCCAACCCGCCGGCCTGCTCCCAAGGCCCGGCCGCGGCTTACGACGGTGCGCTCCCCGAGGCTTCTCAGGAGCTGTGACGCGGCTGGACCCGCTGGCGCCCGAGCAGCGCGCGCACTGCCGCCTGCCGCTCCGGCTGGGCGGCCGAGGCTTCCGCAGCCAGGAGGAGCTCGCGCCCGCCGCGTGGGCCGCCTCCTGGGCGCAGATATTAACAGAGCTCGCTGACCTCGAGACCTCCTGCCTGCCCCTCGCTGCGGCCTGCCGAGAGGCGCTGACTGGGCTGCTGCCGGGCCCGTGGGACAAGGCCGGGCCACTGCCCGCGAGGTGGGTCCGCTGCTCCTCGGCGGCAGATCGCCCAAGGAGAAAATCCAGAGGAGACCCACGCACAGGCTTGATTTAACCAAATATTCAGGGGGCCTGGCAGTTGGCGAACGGCGGGCCGGACCAGCGGCTGGACAACGCGGAATACCGCGCCACCGCCTGGGCGTTCCTCGGCCAGGAATGCGCGTCCACGGGCAGCCGCTGCTGCAACCGCCCGCGTATACCGGCGAGCGGGAGGGGCAGCCCTGCAGCCGTTTTGCTGCAAGGCGCGGAACGCCTTCCGTTGCGCCTGCGGGGGTGGCACCAAGGCGCGCAGCAGGGATGTTGAGGACGTGTGGAGCCGCATCCACCAGGATCAGTGCGGTTTCCGCGCGGCTGGACAGGTCCCGGCCCCAGTTTGGGATCGTTGCGCTGGCGCTGCGCCGCGGCTGTCTGCCGCGCGCGGGAGCGGGCCGCGGGCGTCGGGACTACTTCTGGCTCGCGCTATGCCGACGCCCCGCCGGGCGGGCCTCGCGGCGCTTGCACGGGGCCGCTGGAGGACGAACGCCATTGCAGGAGGTGCTCCTCGACCTCGAGGCGCCCAGCGTGGCGGCAGCCCCCGGATGCTGGCGGACGTCGCTGTTCGCTGCAGCGTTCCGGGGGGCGCCCGCGCCATTGCCGCTGCCAGACGGACGGCGAGGGCGCGGTGGCCGCCGAGAGGCTGACCAGCGCCGGCGCTGCCCCGAGCGCTGGCAGCCCTGCTGGTCGGTCCTCTCGAGGCCCATGCGCACGAAAGATCTGACCGGCCGGGCAGGGCCGCGGCGCGGCGCGTGCGCTAGCTCGCGCGGGGCCGCGCCCAGGCGCTGGGGGGCGGGCCGGACGCCGGCGCGATCGCGGCTAGGCGTTGCTTCACCAGGGTGGCCGTGGCGCCGGCGACTCCTCAAGCCTTGACCTCCGAGGGCATCCTCGCCCCAGCCTCCTCCGATGAGCCTCCTCCGCCACTCTCGGGGCCTAGTCGCCAGCAAATTCGTTCCCTCGCGAGACCTCGGGGGGCTCATCGAGACGGGTGGGGTTGCACATCCAACGGGGAGCAGCAGTTTACGGAGCACAACCTGACCAGGACGGGGTCGGGCCACTTCGGCCACTCGGGCATCTTCACAGGGCCCCGTTGGCGTTACCCAGACGCCCCCCCCTATGTCCCCCTACCCCAGTATGCTGACGAATCTTTAGTGTATATATGTACAGTCATATGTTCATAGTTATATTATATGTGTGTATGTGTATATATATATATATATATGTATTGGGATGTTTCCCTCCGTAAGTCGGAGGCACCACCACATCGCTGCCAGCTCGGTAGCAGGAGCGTGCTGACGGCCGTCACCTCCCCCGTACCACCCACGGAGGGAGGGGGAGAGGGTCGGAGGCCTCGGGCAAGTGGGTCCTTCGGGTCCCAGCCGGAGGTGGACTCCGCACCCCACACACACACCACACGGGGGTCCGAGGACGTGCCAGACCCATACAGGAAGCCGACCCGAGCCTCCAGGCGCGGGAAGTTCAACACTTCGCCGCTGAGACCCAGGGTAGGGGGTTGGGGTGCGCCACGGCTTGAGCATGCCAGGGGGTCTCCCCATTTTGGTGCCGCGGGGACTGGGTTCCGTGTAGGGGAAACGAGTCTGCGGAGCCTGCGCATTTCGTTCACCCCCTGGTCCAGTTTGCGGATGGCACGCTCGCGCAGGTGGGCAGTCCTCGCCGGCACCATCGTTTCGCCACAAAGGCACTCGTACATGCGGTGGCGGATGGTACCGGGAGCTACGCTAACGCACCTATCACACATGCTTGGGGTGTTGTGACCTGCGCGCCCTTTACGGTCTCCCGTTCAAAATGGTCGCGCACGGGGAGGTCCCCTCCCCCGCCAGGCAGGCTCCTCCCGAGAGCTGGCTGGCCTGCGCCAAACGCTGTCGCATTACCGACCGGGCCAACGCTTCACTCAGTTTCTGGGTCTCGTCAGTCGGGGGCGGCAAAGAGGGGGGTGATGACTAGGGGGGGTGGATATCATGGCGTGGGCCATGATTTGTCCCCAGATTTAATGACGCCTCTTCTTATTTCAATACGTCCCTGGCCCCCCCCCAAGGGCCGCGCACATGCCGCCGGCCATGATTTGCTTCCCCCCCTCTTGGACGGCCCCCTCTTGGCCGCCCCCGAGTCAGGAGGTCGGCGTTGAACTTCCAAGCGCCACCGCCGGGGTCCTCCCAACAGTCGGGTTCAACCCCAGCCCGCCCCAGGGCCCTGAGGGTGGGCAGCCAAGCCCCCACGGGCCTGGTGACAGCTCTCCATCGGGATCGAGCCTTCAACCCAGCGAGCTCCACTGCCGTGGCCGTGCACCCGCTCCGAACATGCTGCCTCAGCGTGGGGTTGTTGGCCCATAAATACGGCCACTCCTTTGCCTGGCGCTTGACACACGTAGCACAAGGGTCCTCCGCTTCACACGTGAGGAGCATCATTTGTCGAAGTGCACCAGCCTTTCTTTCCGAACCCAGCTGAGTCAGCGGCCAGGGCCTTCCGCGCTGGTTGATTTCTGTGGGGGGAGGCCAAAGACAGGACTAGCATACGACATGCACATGCACATTATGTAATGACATGCTGTGCTTACGACGTGCACGTCCTGAACTTGCGAACAGGCCAGCTTCAGAGGCCCTCATGTTCCCCTGGCGTGATCTCGCCGCTGCTGTTTTCCTGGTCCGTTTCATGCCCGTGGTATTGCTGGTCCCCAGGTCCTTCCCCTCGCTTGATGGTGACTCCGAGATCCTCAAGGCCTCCTCAACCTGATTGGCATCCTGGGGGTTCTGAGCCATGATGGTGGACTTGTTGGAGATCCTGGGTCGTGCCTTCAGGCATCCCGAGACGAGTGTGTGTGTGTGCTGCTTGTGCCACCGCTGGCCCTTAAGCAGGCCATTCCACTTTTACCGAAATGTTGTCCGCGAACTGTCGAGTGCGTGCCATCGAAACTGCCCCCCGTGGCAGCAGGCGCCGTGGCGTCCTGCTTGCACTCCGCGGGCCCACCTGGCCCAACAGGTTGGCGCTACTCAGCTGCGAGAGGGCGCCCCGCTCCATCATCGCAGGCTCCGTCGCCATGCAGTGAGAGGGGACGGAGGGTCGGCGGACCCGTCCCTTCTGCCTCGCGGCCGCCGTCATCCATGCCCAGCTCGAGGAGCACTGCTCGTCACTGCCGTCCTGGTCCTGGGGGCCGATCTCATCCTCCATGGCGTTGCCGCGTCCAGCATGGCCTCCACGCCCGCCTCCGTCTGCGCCCCGCCGGCTTGCCGAGGGGGCCCGCGCAGCTCGGACTCGCCCGCTCCCTCCAGGCGATATTTTGCCAGGGGAGTCCCCGCGGCAGTGCACCTCTCTGGCAGTGGCAGCGTTCTCAGGGTTGGGGAAGAGGGGGAGGAAGAGGATCAGATGGGAGGGGAGTGGGAAGCCGCAGAGGGGTAAGGGAGGGAGGGAGGGAGGGAGGGAGTAAGAGAGGAGTGGAGCGACGGAGGGAGAATAATGGATGAGGGGGGGGAAGGAGGAGTATGGAGCGGGAGGAGGACGGGGAGGGGAGAGGGAGGAGAATGATTATGAGGATGAGGAGGGGGAGGAGGAGGAGGACGGGGAGGATGAGGAGGACAAGGAGGAAGGAGGAGGAGGAGGAGGAGGAGGAGGAGTCTTTATAATGACTCATTGCGTCCTCCTGCTCTTACTTCTCCTCCTCCTCCTTCTCTTTCTTGTTTTGCCCGGCCCTCCTGACGTGAATGCGTTGTCGAATGCGCACGCCTTTGGGCTCCATGCAGGTCGAGCCCCTCCTCCGCGCGCGGCATCGCGCCCGGCGAGGGGCTGTCGGCGCAGGTGGTGTTGCAGTCGCCCAGGAGGGACCATCCTCCTCCTCATCATCCTCATCATCATCAGCAGCAGCATCACCATCATCATCAGCAGCATCGGCAGCATCATCATCATCGTCATCATCATCATAATCAAAATCATCATGATCATCACCATCATCATAATCATCATCATCATCATCATCATCATCATCATCATCATCATCATCATCAGCAGCATCATCATCACAACCACCACCACCATCTTCATCAGCAGAGTCTTCTTCCTCAGCGCTCACAGCTGAGGACGGTTCTGGGTCAAGCCCCGGCGCCCACGCCTCCTCCCTCTTCCCTTTGCTTCTCCTGCTCCTCCTCCTCCTCGTCCTGCTTCTTCTCCTCCTCCTCCTCCTTCTCCTCCTCCTCCTCCTCCTTCTCCTCCTCCTCCTCCCCCTCAGAAGGGAGGAGGAGGATGAGGGGGAGGAGGAGGAGGAGGAGGAGGAGGAGGAGGAGGAGGAGGAGGAGGAGGAGGAGGTGGAGGCCCATGCATGTCCGCGTCGCGAAGATGACCACGATCGGTGCTGGACGGTGTTCGGCCGGGGGGGCCCGGGACCGTGACGGGAACGGCTCCAGACGAAACGAGCCGCACGGCCGTGGGAAAGTCGCACGGGGCCAGGACGAGGATGGATCTCCGGACGCTGAACACATTGCCCATGCCTAACGTTTCGAAGGTTATTTGATTTTTTGGGGGGCCAAGATCCTTTCGTCTCTAATCGTTCTGTCCTGGGCCACTTCCTGGCCACTTGGGGACCAGGAGCAATTAGAAACGAGCGCAGTTTGAAATGAGCACGATTAGAAATGAACGACGTGTAAAGGTACCAACACCGCTACGCTAGCCTCGTGTTCCGTTTTGTTCCGTCTCCTGTGAGGCCCTCGTCGCCACCGCTGGACTCGCCTCGAAATCCTGGTCAGAATGCACCCTGGGAGAGGTCCGGGGAGTAGCGGTATCAGTGCCCGCTGATTTTCTCCAGTCCGTTCCAGTACCTTCCAGAACGTTCTGAAAAGGCCGCGGCGCCCGAGGCATCCTCCAGAGCCGCGGGATCTCAGAGATTCTCGATTTATCCTCACCCGAGTTGATTCTCGTCTCCTGGCTTCGTCTTAGGAAAGGCTGGGGACTTCGGGGCGGCCGTATTTTGAAAGCATCAAATCATTGGACGTCCAGGGAGAAGGAGGGGGAGGGTCGAACAGATCGGCAGGGAGGGGAGGGGCGAAGAGGGTAAAGCAGGAGGGCGAGGAGGACGAGGACGAGGAGGAGGAGGAGGAGGACGAGGAGGACGAGGAGGAGGAGGACGACGTTGGGCAGGTCGCGGCCGTGTGCCCGGCTGGCGCAATTCCTCCCCTCCTCGGGCGGCCGCTGCTTTGTGACCGGCCGCTCTGGCCAGGCACTGACTGTAATCAGCGGCTGCCCCCGAGGGTCCCGTGCCGTGGGCTGGGGGTCCGAGGCGGGAATTTATACATGACCACCGCCTGGAGGGTCAGTTTTCGGAGCCTCGGCAGGCGGTGGATATGGACATATTCGGGCCCCCGGGGGCCGAAATATATCCATATCCACCGCCTGCTGGGGCACCAGGACGTCGGTTCCCAGGCGGTGGATATGGATAAATCCCCGCCTCGCAGGGGGGCACGCTGGCACCAATTTCAAGAGCTTCGGAGCCGTGGGGACCAAGAGCTGCCGTTTGGAAAAGGAGATACACTCGATCGGGGTACACCCCCCCGGGGCCTACCCAGACGCACCCGTATAGAGGATGGAAGCCCCCCCATCGTACGTTGACGAGGTAGCCCAGCAAAAACAATGTCCAGTCCAAAATCGCGCTGGGGCCTTTCGGGGGCCTCTTTGGGGGCCTCTCCGGGGGCTCTTGGGGGGCCTGCTGGCGGTCTCGGAGGTCAGCTTGCGACGTTGGGCTCGAACTTTCAGTTCACGTTCCCCCTCTTGGGCCCCTCGTGGGGCCCTCTCGGGCCGGCTTGCCGGCCTCTTGGGCCCTCTTGGGCAGTTTGTGGCCTTCTTCGGGGCCCCCTTGGGTCGTATTGGGGCGATTTGGGTGGCCATGGGCCGTCTTGGAAACCTTCTGGGCCATGTTTGGACTATCTTGGGCGTTCTGGACCGAAATTGCCGAAGTGATGCAAACGGGTACGAACATTACAGTCGGACCGAGGTATAAGATCGAGGTCGGTTCGGGGAGAGTGCCCTAGTGTTCTTCGTGTTTGTTGGATGCTCTTGTGCCTCCTGAGGAGGGGTACCCTGGGTACCCTTGGATGTTCCGTCTGTTTTGGCCGACGGAGGGTCCCGCGTTCTTGAGGGATATTGTTCTGGCCCAGGCCCGACCTTACACTTTGGTCGGGCGTGTCCTCCTACAGGCCGATTTTGGAAGAAAAGTTAAACATACTCAGAAAGTGCACCCAAATTGTCAAAAAATACTCCTCCTGTAGATGGACAGGCCCGACTTAACCTTACCCAGGAACGGGAAGGGGGGACACCTTCGGACCCGGGACCCCCCAGGACGCCCCCCGTCGAGGCTCAAGGAGACGGGGGTCCATGCCAACGGGGTCCCGCCAGAGCGCCCGATCTCGCGGGATCCTGCAGGGCTGGGGTCGCATTGACTCGGGCTGGGGCGCAGGATCCTGCAGGATTCGACCAGACGTAAGAGTGACCTTTCGCCGGAGTGACCTTTGGTGCGGGCCAAATGGGGCCCCCCGATCGCCGAACGCGCGTCGGCAGTGGCGTCTTGCGCGCTTATGTCTGGCCCCCCCCGAGGCCCCCCAAAAGCCGCGCACCAAAGGTCACTCTTGGTTACCCAGGGTCGCTCTTGCGTGTAGCCGAAGGCTTTTGCAGGATCATTCACATCGACCCAGGTTTGGACGCAGGATCTTGCAGGATCTCGCAGGATCCTGCAAGGCTTGACTGGCCCCGGTCTGGAGTGACCAGGGTCAGGAGATCCCCGACCCCTTCCCGTATCCCCCCGATTTGCCCCCCCCGGGACTGCATCCCCGCGGCGGCGAAGGGGGTTCCCTTCGACTCAATTGCGACCTGGCTCGGTTCGCCTTGGGGCGGCGAGGCCTGAGATCACCGAGCAAAAAAATGGCCGCTTGCCCTAATAAAGGAGTGAAGAGTGAAGATGTGGCCTCACTTAGATTCCCGTCTTTGTATTACGGATAATAAGTTTCGGTGGTTTGGCTTGATACATTTGCATGAGAGGATCCCATATCCCTGATGTTGTTGGCCTTCTTGACTTAGGTTTCCCAAATGGTTAGGGCGTTTTTTGGCCATGAGAGCCAAAGGTGACCGAGGGCCCGTGGCGCCACCCAGGCGTGGTTCTCCTCGTGCTGCACGTGGCGAGGGTGGCGGGTCTCCGTGGGGCCCGTGGCGCCACCCTGCCACGACGGCAGATCTTCATGCTGCTTTGCGTGTGAATGCCTCTGGCGCGCATGAATTTGGAAAGGAGTGCACGCATGAGAGGAAGGGGAGGGAGAGGGAGAATCTCGCGCATATCCTGCTCACCTCGCGCCCACCTGGCTCTCTGCCACGCCCGCCAGCTGTCATGTCTTGGCCTCATGGCCTAACCCGGCATTTTGTTGTGTTCAAGCGAAGGCTACAGCCACGACGCGCGAGTTCGCCCAACGTAACTCAGAGCGCGAATTACCTACCCCGCTTTCGCTTCCAGGCAAAACCAAGTCATACCACGCGCCTCCTTGTCAAGCGGCCTGACCAGTACAGGCCGTAGTTTGGCCTCGTTTGGTATCTCTTGGAAGCGAGGGTGTTCAAAAGCGAGGTAGGTTTGTTCTCCCCCTAGTAACAAGGGGAGGAGGCCCTGCGACGCAAAGTCCAGGGGAGACTGGGGGAATCGTGCACTAAGGGCCCTGGCTGCGGGCAGACTGCCCCAAGGCTGCACTGCCTGGCCAGAAGATTCTCTTTGAGTCAAGTGTTCGGTCACCGATCCTGAGCCTTGGGAGTCATCGGTGCATTCCTGAAGCAGAAGAGGAGGAGGAGAAGGAGGGAGGAGGAGGAGGGGGAGGGAGGGAGGAGGAGGAGGAGGAGGAGGAGGAGGAGGAGGAGGAGGAGGAGGAGGAGGAGGAGGAGGAGGAGGAGGAGGAGGAGGAGGGGGGGAGGAGGAGGAGGAGACCCCCCCCCCTCAGGACGACGATCCCCCGGGTCCCCCCGCCAGTGGCGGTGGGCCAGGCCTCCGCCAGGGGCTCGGCGGTCCGACACCAGCGGGGAGCAGGAAGGGTGCACCTGCCCGTGGCCGTCGCTGCCGTTTCCTTCCCGCCGCCTCCTCTCGGGGGCGGCAAAGAGGGGGGTGATGACTAGGGCGGGGGGATATCATGGCGTGGGCCATGAGATTTCCCCAGATTCCATGGTGCCCCTTCTTATTTCATTGCGTCCCTGGCCCCCCCTGCGGCCGCGCACATGCCCCAGGCCATGATTTGCACCCCCCCCTCCTGGACGCCCCCCTTCTTGGCCGCCCCCGATCCTCCTTGGCATCGCTCGGACGTGTGCAGTGTTTCCCCGACGAGGACCATCGAGGAGCATCCTGGACCATCGATCGACAAAAGCACGCACCCAACCGAGCGGGGAGAGGATAGAGGATGGCCGAGCGGTGGCGACCCGCCCTCCTTCCTGGTTTCTTCTCCCTCCTCCTCTTTCTTCTCCGTTGTCCTGCCTACTTCCGCCTCCAGCTTCTTCTCATCACCCTCATCTATGGCAGAGGGCTGTGGAAAAGAGGAAGGGAGAGATTACCACGCAGACGAGGAGGGGAGAGAGGTGGAGTGGGGCGGAGAGGGACGGGCGGGAGGGAGGGGAGGAGGGAGGGAAAGGGGGGAGGGTAAGGTAGGGAGGGGGTAGGGGAGGGGAAGGTAGGGAGGGAAGGAGGGAGGGCAAGGCAGGTGCAGCCGTTCTGCTCCCCGATCAGAGTGCCCCGCCCGACGGGGGCCGGCAGGCAGCAGCGGCCCAGTCGCTGGCGCCAAGGGCTGTGCAGAAGAGGAGGGCGGCGAGGCAGAGGAGGAGGAGGAGGAGGAGGAGGGGGAGGAGGAGGAGGAGGAGGATCAGGAGAACCAGGAGAAGCAGGAGAAGCAGGAGGAGGAGAAGGAGGAGGAGGAGAGCAAAGAAGAGGTGAAGCAGGAGGTAGTTGGGAGGGGCGATGCTCAAACTTCTCGAGGCCCAAGTCCCATAACTGCAGGCATGGCCTGGGCTAGCCACATGATGGAGTCCGGCCATGTAGAGTTCAGGAGAATTCGGGGACCCTGTCGACCAGAGCTTCACATCATCGTCCTCGAATGGGACGAGGTGTCTTTTTCGTTCAGAGTTAACCAGTTAACCTTTTCGCCCTTCTGCTTCTAGAAACGATTGGCTAAAAGGGGGGATGTAGCACTCACGCTGGTATTGATTCTGTTCCCAGCAGCGCTTGCGCTGAGGTTTTCTCATTGGGTTGTCGGGACCTGGCCCTGGAGGTCGGGGGTGGCCGTTGCTGCGTGGACCGCCATGGCCAGCTTGGGCCACCCAAGTGTCCCGCCCAGATGCAGGGGCCCCGTGTGCCGCCCGTGGGCGTCGATGCGTGGGCCCTCCTCGCCAGCTTGCGCACAGCTGCGGCTTCCCGCCCCGGCACCCCTGGCCAGGCCCGCGAGCTCCATTCGGGGTGCGCAGGAGCATGCGCCAGGGGAGGCGCCGGCCCGACGGCGCCGCGGGCGGCAGACGGGGGGAGCGGCTCCCCGCCGCGGGGAGGCCGCCCCGTGGCAGGGCGTGGGGCGCGCCTCGGAGGCTCGCCTCTCCCCCCCCCCCCGCGGCGCCCCCTCCCTGCAGCTGCACAGCCCCAGGTGGTGCCCCCCGGTGTGGCCGCGGCCCCCGGCGCCGGGCAGGCGGCGGGCGCCCTCGCCACCGGCCCGCCGCCGCCCGTGGCGCTCGCCACGCTGCTGGCCGTGCCGTCCCCGGCCAAGGCCCTGCCCGGAGGAAGGGGAGGCGTCCTGTGCATCGTCCCTTTCCTCCTTCCTCCTCCTCCTTCCTCCTCCTCCTCCGCCTCCTCCTCCTCCTCCTCCGCCTCCTCCGCCTCCCCTCCTCCTCCTCCTCCTCCTCCTCCCCTCCTTCTCCTCCTCCTCCTCCTCCTCCCTCCTCCCTCCTCCTCCTCTCCTCCTTCTCCTCCTCCTCCTCCTTCTCCTCCTCCTCCTCCTCCTCCTCCTCCTCCTTCCTCCTCCCTCTCCTCCGCCTCATCCGCCTCATCCGCCGCCTCTTGCCCCGCGTCTCTTGCCCAGCTAGGAGCGGGCACGCGCTACACGTGGAGTAGAAGTCCGTGGATCTGGCGCGTGGGCGCCAGGATCCACGGAGCGGGGCAGTCACCCCTGGAAGCGTGTGGCCAGTGCCTCCAGGTTTGGCGACGGAGCGCGCCGTTGCCGTACTGAAACGGGGCCCGCCGCGAGTCCACGCGTCGCTAATCCATGTTGACGCTTCCGCGATGAAGGGTGAACTCCAAACGGTGGCACCCCATCTCCTCTCAGGAGGGAACGAGTCGGGAGGGCTCCCGCGAGCCCTCGGGCGCCGAGCAGAGATCCCTAGATGCCGAACCCGCTCTTGACGCCCGGAGGGGAGTCCAGCGGGCCCCGCCGCCCCAGCAAGATGACAAAGAGTACGTAATAGCGATTGTTCGCAATAAGAATATCAAACATCACAATCGTAATAACAGTAGTAGTAATTATAAAAATCAAAAGAAGAGGGCAGTACAAATAACAACAACACTAAGGAGGATAAGCACATGCATCGTATAATAATCATACGCATAAGAAGAAGAATACGAATACTATTATTAATAATAAGAGTAGTAGTAGTAATAATAATAATGATAATAATAATAATAATAATACTAATAATAGTAATAATACTAATACCAATACTAATAATACTACTACTACTATTATTATTAGTGGTATTATTATTAATAATAATAACAATAATAATATTACTAATAATACTAATAATAATGATAATAGCAATACTAATACTAATAATAATAATAATACGACGAGTAAGAGCGTCAAGGGTCCCTCGAACCACCGCCCCCTGTACAGTGAGCTTCGCGCAGATGCCACTCCTCGGCGGCGAGCCCAGGGGCAGGTGAGAAGAGGCGGGCCTTCTCAGAAGGCTCGGAAGTCCTCGGGCTTTCTGAGAAGTGTTCTGAGCCCTCACACCGAAGACACAGAAAGCTTCTCGGAAGGCGCGAGGACTTCTGAGAAGTCCCGCCGCCTTCTGAGAAGGCATTCTCCATTGTTCCCTCCCCTCCTCGCTAGCTGCTGAGAAGAGGAGCTGGAGATGGACGACGCGATAGCTGGCGTATACTCTGTGCCCTCGAGGGCACGCTTTCTCGTTCTTTACCCTCGCGCGCGCCTCTCCTGCCTTCTGCTACGCCCGCCAGGCGCAATTGGTTGACCATATGGCTAAATTCAGCACTCACTTTTTTAACAGCCACGACGCCCAAGGTCGCCCAACGTAAAAAGAGGGACACCCTGGGGGACACCCTGGGGGGCGGGCGGGGACCTCGTTAGAGTTCTCCGCCGCGCCCCGAGGAGGCCCGACGAGGGCAGTTTCGTGCCCCCCAGGCCCCAACGGCGCCGATCGCAAACCACACCCCGGCGTAGCCACACCCTGTGTAGCCGCCGAACGAAGGAGGAGCTGGAGGAGGTGGACGACGCGGCCCGCTTGCCTGCCCGTTGCCTCTCGCGCCGCTCCTGCTTTCTGCTGCGCCCGCCGGGCGTCATTCGAAGGCCTCGCGCGCCGCCGCCGCCGCGCCGCCCCAGCCTCGATGAGCCTCTCCTCGCCTTCCAGAGGCCTTGGCATCGCTCTCACGTGTGCATGTTTTCCTCGGCGAGGACCATCGAGGAGCATCCTTGATCATTTGGCGAAAAAACCACACACGAACTTGAAAAAACACAGGAAAAGGACGTCCGAGCGATGGCCAGAGGCAGTCTTCGATGGCAGCTGAGACAGCAGAGAGGCCCTGCCGCTCCCGCGGCCCACGGAGGCCGAGCGCTCGCTCTGCCTCTGCGCCCCGCACCTCTCGGCCCCCCTGGCTGCGCGAGCTTCCTCCCGCGGCGGCCTCCTGCCCGCGCCTGCCGCCTCTCGGCCACGCCGGCGGCGCCCGCCGCCTGCGCAGAGCAGGCGGCCCAGCCTCCTCCGCCAGCCAGGGGAGGAGTGGGGGCTGCGAGCACGGACGCCGCCAGGCTCCTGCCGCCCGGGCCCCCCAGCAGCCGACTGCCCCAGCAGGGCACCCGAAGAGAGCAGCAGAGGCGAAGAGGCGGGCCGAGGAGCAGAAGGCCGTCGAGGGAAAGCGTGCAGTCCCAGGACCTGGGGTGAGAGCACGGCCGTGCGATCCTCAGGCTAAATTGATCAATTGCATGGGATCGTGGCCGCCCTGGCCAGAAAAATGTGGCCCGCCTTTTTGGGCGTCGCGTAGGGGGGAGGGGGGGGGCGCTACAGGAGGGGGGGCAGCGAGGACTACCGAAAAGGGCCCCTTTGGGAGCCTGGAAGGGCCCTCTAGGGCCCAAAAGGAGGCCTCTAGGGCCCGAGAAGCGTACCTCTCTACCCCTCCCCCATGTATCGCAACCCCATTCAGCGACGCCCAAGCATTGAGGCGAAAGCAAGCACGATTCCTGAATGAATGGTGCGGAGGTCTCAGGCGAAACCGCTGCCAGACTCGCCCGGCCGTTATGCTTTTTCACCAGCCCGGATGCGCCGGACTCCCTCTCTCTCGCAGCAGGACCATCCTGGCGCGCAGTCCCGCTGTGATTTCGAGGCGGGTCCAGCCACGACGATGGAGAGCTCCCCTGGAGACTGCGGCGGGTGTCGGGTTTGGGCGTCGCGTAAGGGGCGGGGGGGGCGATCAATGGGGGGGCAGCGAGGGCTGTCGAGAAGGAGCCCCGTGGGGACCCTGAAGGGGCCCTTCAGGGCCCAAAAGGACGCCTCTGGGGCCCGAGAAGTGCACCTGTCTCCCCGCCCATGTATCGGAGAACGGGCCCCCGCGCTAAGCGACGCCCAATGGGTCCCAGTCGTCCCCGTAGGACCTGTTGTCTGTTGTACCGTTGTAAGAACCCTCTGGTTCGTGAAACGCCGTCAGCCGAAAAGTATGTGATCGACAACGAAAATGGTGACCGAAAGCGTGTCCGAGATTGCGTCCGGAAGCGTGAATTGTCAGAAAAGAAGGCCGCGTTTGCACAGCGCGCTGGCTTCAAACCAAGCATGCGGGTCACATTCTGACGCGCTCGAGAAATACCAGGCGCCGGCTTCGGTCATACTCGTAGGGGTTGTCAGGCACAGACGGGACGGCGTGACCGCGCGCAGGAGCCGTTCGGCCGACCACAGCAGGCGAACGGCCAGGGGCTGCCCGCCTGCGACCGCCATGCCAGCGGCGGCGTGCCCCGTGGCGGGGGCCTCGCGCGAGGCCGCCAGCGGGCGCGCCTCGCGGCCATCCATCGTCGCAGTTGGCCTCAGCTCAGCAGTCGTTTTTGTAATGGCTGTTTTTTTTTGGCAGCCGCCATCGTCAGCAGGTCCCACACTGCAGGTGATGGCTGCTCTGTGGTGGCGACGTCAGAGACACACAAACATCCCTCCCTGCTCCCCTCCCTCCCTCCTCTTCGGCGCTCCCTCCTCCTGTTCCCCAAGGCCCCCTGAGGCTCGGAGGTATGCGCCTCTTTGTTTTATCCTCTGGCGGTATCCCTAGGCCCCCCAAATGGGGTTCAGAGTAGATGGGATGGGGTCGGGGGATCGCGCCGCATTGCCGATACATCGGCGATGCGGTTCGGTTTGGATCCAGGTTTTCTCCGCGCCGACGTCGCCGACACATCGCCGACGTCGGCGATGCATCTCCGATGCATCGCTGATGCATCGGTGCGATGCTCTGGCCCCGTCTATTCCGACACCATCTGGGATGCCTCTGATAAAGCGCGTTTCCGGGCGGAGGGGCGAGGGGAGGAGGGCGCCCGGCGATTTGCGCTGGCGCCCTCTGGGAATTCACTATGTGTACCCATTCTTAGACTTCCTTCGTCTGCAGGTTACCGCACAGCGGGTCACCAATCACAGAGAGTGGTGGTGAGTGATCACCTACCTGTCCCCCCTGCGTGGCGTATTCGTTTGCTGTTCGATGTTTGAATTCATTCAGCATGTGCGAGTCTGCCTGTTCATTCTGCATGCGCGTGCGAGTTCGCAGTAATGTAGGATGGCGATTAATAAAAGACGGGGTTGTTGCGTCCGCGGCGCCCTGGAGGATGATTAGAGAAACTGGCCGCGGGCTGGGAAACTATTGTTTCAATCGTTCCCCCCCTGCCGTCCTTGGGCGCGCGCCCGGATAGCCGTCGACGTGGATTGTGTATTCTTACGTAACATGTGAATCCGACACCACATGAGTATGAGGCTAATGTCTGAAGCCGACGTGGAACGAGCATTTGAAGTAAAAGCTTGAAGCCGGCTTAGAATTGGCATTTGACGTGAAATGTGAAGTCAACGTCGAATGGCTAGTTAACGTAAAATTTGACGACGACGTGAAATGAGTATTCGACGTAATATTCGAAGCCGACGTGTAATAGACAGTTGTTCATCGCCTTCCC
The DNA here is from genome assembly GCA_963575745.1 of Prorocentrum cordatum. Classification (NCBI taxonomy): domain Eukaryota; class Dinophyceae; order Prorocentrales; family Prorocentraceae; genus Prorocentrum; species Prorocentrum cordatum. The sequence continues at coordinate 36,946 of CAUYUJ010015355.1, forward strand.
CCCGTCAAACAATCATATAGACATCAAACAAACTATTTGTTGAATCGTTCCCCCAAGTTTTGTATCAACAGTTATCCTGCAGTATGTTCGTGTTAATGCGCCGTTTAGGTGCGACTTCGTGTTTGTGAGAGCTATTTCCAGTCGGTGCCAGTGCGAAGCGTGACATTACCGAAGGCGGCTTTGGTGATGGGCGTTATCGCGAACAGTTTGCAAAGTTTCCCAAACATATCATAACCCATTAGCTCTACATGGTCTGAGTTGTTTTAGCTTTTTATGCCTTTGGGGACGCAGTTTTCCCGCCTCGCAGGCCGTCACCGCGCGACTCGCGATGACGATCAGGTCCTGGGCAGGGAGCTCCGAGATTCGAAGGCATCGACCCGTCAGTCCTGTTGTGTGGTCCCTCATGGGAGTCTCAGAGGGTCCCACATTTTTTTGCGTTTGGGGGGATTTTGTTGGAGTTTCGTCGGGTTTGGTCGACGTTTGGACGAAACGCGAGCGAGTCATGAATGAATCTGGGCGAAAGGGTGCAGAGAAGTGGTCGAAATCTAGACGAAGTCCCGTCGAAATCACGTCTAGGATAGGGCCGCGGAGGTCCGCAGAGGCCCCCATGAAGGCTCACCCAAAGCCCTGCTCCCTCCTCCCCCCTCCTCCTTGGAGCTTCGGGTTGCGGACAGGCTTGTCGCTCACGGCCGATACCCTCGCACCCGCTGGCCCTGGCCGAAAGTTGGGGGGAGGGGAGGAAGACCAAGCCAGGCTAGGGGGGGTGGGAGATCATGGCCGGGGCCGTGATACCTCTAAAATTTCACGACGCCCCTTTCTTCTTTCAGGAGTGGAACGAAACGCAGACACAATAAATCGTCGACTCTCTGGAACACCAGAGAAAATGTAGGAAGTGTGTGGGGGGGAGAAAAGAAGACCCAGAAAGTATGGGGGAGATACGGAGGATCCTGGGAGTTGTGCTTACTTACTTGTGTATACCCGGGCCCCTTCCATTTCACGACAGCCCCTGTCTTCGTCTTCTCTTAACACGTTCGCTGGACCCCATCCGTCGTTCGCGCACATGTCTCTGGCCGTGCTCTGCTTGGCCCCCTCTTGGGTGCCCCCTCTCGGAACGCCCCAGCAGACGGAGGAGAAGAAGGGCACGACCGAGCGGCGAGGATCGACTATACACTCGGGGGCGAGCGAGGGAAAGGTTCTTGTTACTTTCATACATGTGATCCCGAGCGTTTGTTGGACGTTGCCCTCCTCGAGGCTTTTGGTCAGGCAACCTGGAGGGAGGCTAGCGAGCGCTATCAAGGCACCAGTTTGCGAGAACGTGCTGACGTGTTCGTTCCTCTTCGCAAGTTGAAAAACAAAAAAACAAAACACACTCGGCGGCGAGCGAGGGGGGGAAGTGGGAAGAAGAAGAAGAAGGCGTTCTCAGAAGGTGGCGGGACTTTTGAGAATCCCTCGCGCCTTCTGAAAGGTTGTCTGCGTCTTCGGGGACGGCTGAGGGAACCTTTCAGAAGGCCGGGGGACTGCCGAGTCTTCTGAGGAGGCCCTCTCTTTCTCGCTTCCTTCTCGGGCTCGCCGCCGATACACGTAAGAGTGACCCTCCGCCGGAGTGACCACCGGTGCGGGCGCACGGGTGTCCCCCAGATCGCCGAGCGCGATACGGCAGGGGTTGTTTGTGCGCTTGGGTTTGGCCACCTTGCGCCAACTTCGTCCGCGCACCGAAGGTCACTCTTGCTCAGGGCCGAGAGGAGGGGGTGTAGGGGCCTCCGTCTCGCCGTTCGGTCGTTCCCTCCTTCTCGAGGACCGCCTCGACCTCCTCGAGATTGTTTTTTTATCCTCTGGGGGGTAACGCTCGTTACCCGGGCCTCTCCCCCCCCCCCCCCCCCGTAACGGTGCCGCTCGTACGCGGGGGGGGTCTCGGTCTTCCCCTCCAACATGCTGGTGCCCGAAGGCATGCGCACTGTGGTGTGGTGGTCGCAGGCGCACTGTGGGCGCTCGCAGGCCATTGCGGCGCTCGCATGCGCGATGCTGGTGCTTGCGGGCTTTGCGCTTGTACTCGAATCGTCGTCGTCGTCGTCGACGGCGCCCGAAAAACGGCCTCCGGAGTCCGACAAAGGCACAAAAACAACGTCGTCGTCGTCGTCGTCGTCGTCGTCCTCGTTGTCGTCGTCGTCGTCGTCGTCGTCGTCGTCGTCGTCGTCGTCGTCGACGGCGCCCGAAAAACGGCCTCCGGAGTCCGAAAAAGGCGAAAAACGTTGTCGTCGTCGTCGTCGTCGTCGTCGCCATCGTCGTCGTCGACGGCGCCCGAAAACGGCCTCCGGAGGGCGAAACAGGCGGCAAACGTCGTCGTCGTCGTCGTCGTCGTCGTCGTCGTCGTCGTCGTCGTCGTCGTCCTGCTCTATGGCCTTCCCCCCTAACATGCTGGTGCCCGAAGGCATGCTGTGCTGCTCACAGGTACACTGCGGTTCTCGTGTGCTACCATGGCACACGCAGGCTTGTGCGGGGTGTTCGAGGACGAGTTGCGCTGCTCGCGAACGTTTTCGGTGCCGACACGGTTTGGCATGCTGTTGTATACGCGCGCGTTGTGGCGTTCGCAGGCACGCTGGTGGTTCTCTAGCGCCCGCTCACATGTGTGCCGCCGCGGTCGCCGGTGCTCACACGCATGGCGCCTTGACCGCAGGCGTGGCGCGGTGATCACAGACCGCGATGGCGGGGATAAGGAGGAGGAGGAGGAGGAGGAGGAGGAGGAGGAGGAGGAGGAGGAGGAGGAGGAGGAGGATGGGGAAAGACAGTTTGTCATCCAACTTGCTCGCAGCCTGGAGGTCCCCACATAGCGGGGCTGGCGCGGAATTGCATCGACGCGGCGGCGACCCCAGCGCGGGCGTTCATGGTTGAATGCTGCTAGGGGGGCCCATTCGGGCCCAGGAGGGTGCCTTCCGAGAAAGCATGCCTGCTTCAGTGTCTGTTACTATTACTCCAGCCTCTGACGTGTTCGGAATTCTTGTGTGCATTTGTGTGCCAAGGCGCTTGTACGGCCTCTGGCGCATTCAGTGCACAGGGC
>CAUYUJ010015355.1:45000-82500 GCA_963575745.1 Prorocentrum cordatum
CGGGAGACGCGAGAGGCCAGCTGAACGCCTACAGCGCCTCCTCCTCCTCCCTCCTCCCTCCTCTCTCCTCCTGCTCCTCCTCCTCCTCCTCCTTCTCCTTCTCCTCCGCCTCCTCCTCCTTCTCCTCCTCCTCCTCCTCCTCCGCCTACAGCGCCTACAGCCGGCTACAGGTGTGAGTTACTCTCCGCCCTGCGCCAGAGCGATCTTTGGTGCTCGGCTTTCGGGGAGCGCGGCGGGGGGGAAGGCGGGGGGCAAACTCAGCACAAGCGGGCCGCCAATGCCACATCGCATGCAACGATCGCCAAGATGCGCGCCAAAGGTCTTCTCTTGCTCAGGGTCACTCTTGCGCGTAGCCAGAGCATGGACGTGTAAGGTTACACTTTGGGATACGGCCCCCTTTGGTTTCGGAGGGGATCGATGATCCTTGTGTCCTTTCATTTGTTTTCCTGCGGCGCTATTCGTGCACCTGGGGCTTAGGTGCAGCTGAGGCCCAAAAGGGGTTAGTTTTTTGTTCAAGCCTCTGTATCCTCGGTGGTGGGAAATGTTGCCCACGGGATTGCCCTCCCGATCGTGGGGGTGATTCACGAGGTCAACTCAGTTGCCTGCCGATCGGGCAGCCTTCGATCCTTGTTGCCCATCAGATTGCCTTCCTGATCTGGAGGCTTGTCGGACTGGCTCACCCGACTGCCTCGGTGGCAGGAGAGCGGGGTCAGACGAAGGGGGTGGATTGGGAGCGGGGCTGTTGCGAAATCCGCCGCGCGCAGCAGGTTTCCGCCCCGCCGCCAGCCGATGTCCTCGACGCGTGGCCGCCTTGGGCGCCAGGGCACGCTGGGAACACCAGCTGCGTTCAGCCGAGACCCTGGCTTCCCTTTTGTTAACCCCCCTTTCGTCCACCCCGGTCCTCGGTGGTGAGAGAGAGACAGGAGCTCGTGTTCTTCGCAGAACCAAGAACACAAAGTGAGCATGCTCTTGTTTCCGAGGCCCGCGTGGACTTGTCGGGTCGACGCCGGGCCGCCCCACAGTGCGATCTCGAAGTGGTGTGGGCTGTGAGGGGTCCCGAGCCAACCAAAGAAATCTGGGCGGACATCTTACACTTTCTGTGCATTTGCGTCGCCCCGTGGATACGAGTGGGGGGGTCACGTGTCCTTGCCTCTCAGCGCGGCATGCAGCGGACAACTTACACTTTCTGTGTATTTGCGTCGCCCCGTGGATACGAGTGGGGGGGTCACGTGTCCTTGCCTCTCGGCGCGGCATGCTCACGCCGCGCTGACGCTGTGGCGGCCAAAGCTCGCGGGGGGTCCAGGCGGAACGCCGTCGGTGGCCCAGAGACTTGCGCGCTACAGGGAAGTCTCGACCGTTCTCGGATGAACGATCCACGCGATGGCAGAAGCCAACGTCGACATGATCGTGACGCGAACACGCCGCAAGGTGTCGGTCGTGGTTGCTGCGCCCACAAGGTGTCGACACATGGCGTGTCGGCGGGCCGCGAGCGATGCTTGCCGTGTCGAGGCGTGTAGGCATGCCCTTCCTCTGGGCCTCCGGGGGGCCCTCGTCACTACGGCTGGATCCACTGCGGGGCCTTCGTTAGAAAGAGCCGTGGAGAAGTACGGGGGTCGATCTTGAGCAAGGTGAAGGAGGAGGTTCTCCTCCTCCTCCTCCTCCTCCGCGAGCGGCTGCGATCTGCGGTCCTCGATCCTTACACTTCCTCCTCCTCCTCCTCCTCCTTTTTTCTTTTTTTCTTAGCCGAGCTCCTAGGCGGTCCTCCGCCTGTAGCGTCAATCATCCTCCTCCTCCTCCTCCTCCTTGTCCTCCTCCCCCTTCTCTTCAGGGCCTTCTGGGAGGACACCTCGTCGCCACGGCTGGAGCCCCCTAGGAGTCCAGGGCACAACGCGGGGGGAGGCCAGAAGGGATCGCTGGGCAGGGTTGCACGGGAGAGGGTGCTTCTCAAGCAGCGCGAGTCCCTCGACACTCCTGGTCAGGGCAATCCCGAAGCTCGGCATCGGTGCGTATGCTTGTCAGGCTGGGCCAGGAGGGCACATCCACATCTCGTGGGCACGGATCCCTGCAGGTGAAAAGTCTGCATCCTCTCAGGCGGGAGACTTACAACAGACAGACAGGTGCCCCCCTTGCCCCCAGAAAGGCATCGGCCCCGGCCGTTTCGAGCGTTTGGGTCCGCCTGGGGCCTGGGGAGATGGGTCTGAGTCGCTTTTCGTGCTCCCTGCCCCCTGGCCCACTGGGCGTCCAAGCGACCACGGTGGCAGCGCCGATTTACGCGCCGGCCGGACCTCAGGCAGCGCATGTGAATTATAGTCCTAAACCATTGCACGTGAATTATGTCCAGGCGGCAGGGGCGCGCTGGCCACAGCCAGTCAGTGTCGTTCCTGTCAGGCCATGGGGGGCATGCAGCAACTGCTGAGACTGCTGATCGGGGCGAACGAAAGGGGGGCATAGGGAAAGGGGGGGTTACGAAATCTGCTGCATGCAGCTGGTTTCGGCCCCGCCGCCGGGCCCATTCCTCGATACATGGGCGCCTCCCGGCGCGGGGAGGCGCTGGGAAAATCAGCTACGTGAGCTGATTCTCTACCCTACCCTTTGCTATCCCCCCCTTTCGTTCCCCCCGGGTTGAGTAGGCGCTCCGAATCCGAATTACCAACGACACGGTTGTGCCTATCTCGAGGGTCGCACGTCGGATCATCATCCTCAGTGCCGTGCGGGACGCCTGTCCCAGGGCGGCCTGGCTATTTTACAATTATCAGGCGATCGCAAACATGGATCAGGGGGGCGTGGATTAGCGACGGGCCCAGCTTCCATGGGAAATCGCGGATTTCCGCCGCCGAGCGAGGCGGCACCGGCCTCATTTTGGGGAAGGCATCTCCCCCGATTCCTGGATTTGGCGACCGCGCGCCAAATCCATGGATCGCTGATCCATGTTTGCGCGCCCCGGGGGAACGTGGGCGTAATACATGTCCGACTGCCCCGGGACAGGCGTGCCCCCCAACGTAGACGTTTCCTTTCATTGCGTGAGTCTGTTGATGCCGTCGATCCCTCCCAGGATCATCACTCGACGCGGAGAATCCCCATTTGCGCATGAGTTGTGAAGCATGTTGCAGGAGGGGAAAAACACACAGGCACAAGCAATCTTTGATTCCCAGGAAGAAATGGAAAAATCTGGGAAGTTGGGGGGGACCACGACAACCCAGAAGAAGCGGGAAGGCACGGGACATCCTGGGATCTGTGTTTCTTTACCTTTGCGTCACTGGGCCCTTTGAGCGTTCCCCCGAACAGCGCTTGCACGTAAAGCTTCGTGCCGGTTCGTCCGGGAAGGACCTGGTCTTTCGTCGTCGGTCTTGGCTGGGCCCTTGCCGCCCCGTCGCTTCGCCGTGCGTCGCGGTGGCTTCGTGGGCCTTGCCGTCGGTCGCCCCGCGTGGTGTCCCCATCGCCGCCCCGTCGCCGCCCGCTTGCACTGCACTGCACCTGCGTTACTCGGAGGAGGAAAAAGGTACCCATAGCTCTCTGCCCTTTCCCGTGTTTTCCCCTTTTTGCGTCTCCTGGGAGGCCCTCGTCGCCACCGTTGGATTCGCCTCGAAATCCTGGTCAGAACGCACTCCGGGAGAGGTCCAGGGAGTAGCGGTATTGGTACCTTTCTGGTCTCCCCAGTTTACATTGTTTCACGCTACTTTTTATTTAATCGCTTCGCTCATTCTGCCGGCCCTCGAGCGCTCTATGGGGCCTCTTTGAAGCCTCTTGGGGGCCTCTCGGGGGCCTCCTACAACCCTCGTCAAAAATAAACTGAGGGATTCTGTTTTCGGTGATTGTATGGGCAGCGCTACTACAATGCTGACGCTAGATATCTGACGTGGGCGCAAGGGCTTCAAAAATCCGACAACCCCGCCGCAGCATTGAAGAACGCAGTTTCTAACAAGTGCCCGAGAAGATCGACCGTCGTGATTTCCAACTTCGTTTCTGTTTATTTTTGACGAGGCTTGTAGGGGCCTCTTGGGGGCCTCTTGGGGGTCTCTTGGGGCTCCTTGGCGGCGTCTTGGGGCCGCCTTGGGCCTCTTGGGGGGCTCTTTGGGGCCTCTTGGGGCGGGGTAGTCGAGCGCACCCCCCTCGGAGGCCACGATCCTCCTGAGGGGTTTTAAAAAAGGCCCTCAAAACCATCTCTGAGTGGACCTGCTCGGGGTGGTCTCCCCAGTTTACACTGTTTCTCACTACTCTTTATTGCTTCGCACTGCTTTGTGCCGACCTGCGTTGCTCTGCGCTGCTCCGCCTTGCTCTGCACGGCTCTGCCTTGCTTTGCACTGCTTTTTGCGGGGCACTGCACTGCACAGCTCAGATTCTCCGTTCTCAACAGAGAATAGACTCTAACCCCCCCCCCCGCCGGGATTATCGGTACCCCTTTTTTCGCCTTGCATTTTACATTTGATTCTGCCCCATCGTCAATCTTTAAGACACAAGTTCATACCATCCCGGCCAAACCGGTATCGGCCCCCCCCTGCCATTTGCTGCAGCGCGTGCCGAAGTCCCTCGGTTTCGTAAGGAAAAAACATAGAAAACACACAAAGCCTCGCAACACGCATTTTCGTAAATAATTGCGCGCGTTTCTGCGTTGCCTTAAGTTGTTTTGTTTCAGCACTGCTATGATATGTTACCAAACAGGCTTCGCGCGCGCATGTCGACCGTTCGTTCGAACGCCCTTGCGCGCGTGCTGGGTTGGCACGATCCGCATCAAAAAAATACCATGCGGGACACTCTCGCTTGTCTGCAGCGCGCGCACGTCGAACTCTTTCCAACCCTTCATCACCGACGCGAAGACGCCGTCAGCGTCGCTGGCGGCGTTATCAGCATCGGCGCCGTCACGGGCTGCCCCGTCGTCGCTGTCAGCGTTGCCACCAGCATCGCTACTATCATCATCGTGTCTATTTTTGTCGACGTTGCCATGATACCGCGCCCGCCCAAGTCGCCGATTCGCACTGAAGTGCCCGCTGGGGTGTGCCGAGCGGTCAGCGCCACCGCGTTCGCGTCGGTCGCGCCAAACTAGCTGGCCGATGCGCGCGCGAGCATGCGTGGGTCAGTAAGGCCGCAAACATGCACCAGCCAACGTCAAGCACTCATCGCAATCGCTTCCGCATGGGTTTTGCAAACCAAGTTGCGGGTGGGTGGGTGGGACGATTGTTCGAGCCGCGGAGTCGACATTTTCCAGTTCGGTAAGGTGACTTTCGTACCATAGGTTGCACCACTTATGTTGCACCGCGCAGATTGCACACCATATTTTGCATCACGTATATTGCACAACATGTAGTGTGTCACATACATTGCACAACGTACATTTTACAACCTGTACCATAGTTCATCGGCGGCTGCAGAATGGTTGCGTCACATAGATCGCACCGGATATATCGTGCAACTCATACATTGCACCACCACTGTTACATAACGTGAACCACATTTTGCACCACACATGTTGTTCCACTTACGTGCCTCCAAATCTTTTGCACGACGTAGTTTGCACAATGCCTGTTGCACAACGCAGATTGCCCAACCGATGCATTTGCACAGGCCTATGTCTATATACGCATTGTACCATTCAGGATGCACCAAATTCATTGCCCCATATGTTTGTATGTGTATAAACATATAGATATATGTATGTGTATGTATACCATATAGAATCAACCACATACCGTGCTATGAGCACACGGTTTGGGGTCCACATTCACTGACAGATTCCGATTGTTTCAAAATGTTCTTCTCTGAGCGCGAGCGAATCTGAGCATGAGCGGCTGAATATCAGTGAGTGTGTATGTCAGCTCCTTGATGTGGATGGGTTGAGCTGCGAGTGAGCCGGAGCTTGCGTGGCTGAACACGCAGGTATGTACATGATTGATTTCAATGTGAATGGATCGGGGTACGAGTAAGTCTAGACATACCTGCGGGGAACTTGCAACGTGGGACCATGAGTTTCTTGCTATTTGGGCGCGAACATCTTGGCGGATTCCCTCGGGGTGGCCAAATGAGTGACAGAAGAAAAAGGGTTGAGTGCGCGGACATTCGGCGTAAGTTGCCTGCGTAAGGTCGCGCGCAAGCGCCCTCGTTTCCAATGTGTTTTGCCGCGCTGACGGACCACGTAAGCTGCGACGTAAGATCGGTGTGCCATCTTGCGAAGTCGTTCACATGCAACGCATGCCACTTCTCGGTGATCATGAGTATGGGCAGGGCAATGATAAGCTTGCTGACCGTCGAATTGCTTTCATTGTCGCCATATTATCCTGCTTCGGCCTCCAGCCCAGAGTTATCGTTCTCAATTTCGTCGTTCGTGACCTTAGTGTGCCCTTGAAACGGCAGGGCCATTTGAGTTTTTATTCAACCAAAGTCATTTTGATCCTGGAAGCTATAAGATAACGGTTTACCGGAACAGTGCAACAGTTGTTTGCCGAAACGGTTGGGGCAGTCCGGGGATCCGAAGGACGTTCGGAACCGGTTCGAAACGGTTCGGATCGAGATCATTTTTTGTGATCAGGACCAGGCCCCCACCAGGGCGAACGAAAATGGTAAAACAGCGGAAGCACTAAGTTTGAAAAAAATGCCGTGCCGTTTCCAGGGTCCATTAAGCTCGTGTCCGGTCGATTCCATGCATTTCGCGCGCGAGCCTCATTGTAATGCTGCTTCGTTTGGTCGCGTTGTCCTCCACTGTGTAATGTTCGCAGTCGTTGTCGAGCGTGTGTTTGAGGTGGTTGTTGTCCTCTCGAATTTGGACTTCCAACGATAGCCAGCACGACTCGTTCAAGAGATGGTTGCTAGGGCACCCGGCCCTGTCGTTACCCACAGCGTTCTCTGGTTTGATAGCCAGTCGCGAGGGGGATTAGTTCACGCAACGCTGAAGGTCTTCCAACCTCTGTAGCGCATGGCTTCCGCACAAACATCAGCCATTGCCCCGATACATTGGCCACTTGCTGAGCACCGCACACAAAACCTTTGTCGTCGTCGACCTTCATTCGCATTTCCCTCTTACTCGTTCTCACTTCTCTTCTCTTCTCCTTCTCATGAGGGGGGGGTCCGCAGGCCCCGAATTTCGAAATTCGATTCAGAAAGTTTGGAACTTCGCGTATCCCAACCAGCCCATCCAGAAAGAATTTGTATAGGCGAGCGTCGCGAGAAGGCAAGGGGGAAAGCATTGAAGTCACAAAGAGGTGGGTGCGGGGGGTGGCAGTCAGTCAGAATAGTCTTTAGTAGTTGCAAGTTTGGAGGCCGTCAATGTGGTCAATGTGTTTGAGCTTTTTGGGGCGCTATGATTCGTCTCTTCTGATACATGTTAGGGTACTCTTGATGCCACCTGTTGGGATTCCCGGAGACCCACTTCGACGGAGGCGAAGTGTGGAAGAGAACGAGGGACGAGGGGATTCACATGTTCCTCATCCTGATACTCAGAACCGTCCTCTCATCCTCGTCAAAACGACAGGGATGCTGGAGGGACAATGAGGAAGATGATGAAGAAGCTGGAGGGATGATGATGCTGATGAGGAGGAGGAAAAAGGAGAACGGGGAGGAGGAGAACAAGCAGCAAGAGCAGGAGGATGAGGAAGACGGATGAAGAGAAGAGTAGTAGGATGAGGGCGGAGGAGGAGGAGGAGGGATGAGGAGGAGGACGGAGAAGGAGGAGGAGGGCGGAGCAGGAGGAGGACGGAGGGAGAACGAGCAGGCAGAAGCATGGAGGTCGAGGCTGGGATTATGATGATGAGGAGGAGGCGAAGGAGGAGGAGGAGGAGGAGGAGGAGGCGGAGGAGGAGGAGGACACGGACGTGCCGTGCTCTGCTCAGTCCGAGGCGGGCTGCTCGACGGTGCCCAGGGGCTGCCTCCTCCGTCGGCCGCGCGCGCCCGCCGATCCTCGCGCGCTCCCCGATCCTCTCGCTCCTGCGGGCCCTCCGTCCGTTCCGTGGCTCCCGCTGATGCCGCGGCTGCGGTCGGGGCTGCGGCTGCGGCCGCGGCTGGGAGGGGGAAACTATCGCGAACTTTTCGCGGTGGTCTTCTTCTCCCGGCCGCGGCCGCGGCCGCTTCTTTCATTCGTCTGCCACCTCGTCGTCCTCCCCCTGTCGTCCGTCTCCTGTCTTCTCCACACCGCTCCTCATCGTCCTCCTTCTGCTCCTCCTCCTCATCGTTCTCCTCCTCTTCCTCCTGCTCGTCATCGCGCTCCTTCTCCGCACCAGTTGTACCTTCGCGTCTCATCCTCACACTCTTCGGGTGGCTATTCTTTCTAATCCTCCTTGTCATCCATCATGTGTCCTTCTCGTCCTTGCTGGCCTACTGGCCCTTCCCACCGATCTCCCTGATTTTCCGTACCATTCCCTCTCTCCCTGTCAGTTTCCCTCTTTGTTCGGCCTTTGGTTTGCTCTTCCATATTCCGTCATCTCCCCATGTATTTCATTTTCATCATTATCGCATCTACCTCCGGCTCTTCCACCTCATGCTATTCACCATCTCATGATCATCAGCATCATCATCAGCAGCAGCATCAGCATCATCTTCGCGTTGCCGTGCTGCTCGTTTCTTGTAGCAGCGCGGCCTCCGTTCCACGTGTTCGGGCGGGTGGGACATCCCAGACAGGCCAATTCTTCAAACACCATGTCGTAGCCTCGAAGGCGAGGCACGATGACTTGGCCGCTCACGTCAGGTGGAGCCGGTGCTGATGGATGGCAGGTGCGTCATTAGCCACTTTGGATGCGCAGCTTCGAGGACGTGACCCACGATGAGCACGCCTCATTCGCAAGCCCTTGGCCAACAGGAGTTTCGCGCGGTGCTGCTCGTTCCGCGCCGGGCACCCCTTGATCAGGAAGAAGCGCAGAAACAGCAAGCTGCACGTGCGAGGCGTCCACATCATGGACGACTGCGACGAGCTGCTGCCCGAGTGGCTCAACTTCATGAAGGGCGCGGCTCACTGCGAGGACTTGCTGCCTCGCACGACGTGAGCGGCGCTTTGAGGTCAGTCCTCGAGGGTCCCGAGCGCCTTTCCCATTTTGGCTCGATGGGAGGGGCTGCGCCCAGGGGGCCAGCGCCATAGAGCCCCACGTTGTTCGCGTGACGCGCTCGGCCGCAGAGCTTGCTGGCCGAAGCCTTGCGGTTGCCCACTGATCCGAGTTCCAGGATTTGCAACTCACTGCCTTGCACGTGTGCTTTCCAGGGAGCTCGCATGGTTCAGTGAAGGACGCGTCGTCATCATCATCATCATCATCATCATCATCATCATCATCATCATCATCATCATCATCATCATCATCATCATCATCATCATCATCATCATCATCATCATCGTCATCGTCATCGTCATCATCATCATCATCATCATCATCATCATCATCATCATCATCATCATCATCATGCTTCTCTTATCCCCGCCGTGCCCGCAATGCGCAGGCGGTCTGCAGCTTCTTGGCCCAAGACCCTCGCGTCTGCGGGCCGCGGCCTCCCCTCGCCCCCCCCCCTCTCGGGACGCGCGCGCGCGCGTGGGGGGAGGGCTGCGGGATTTCTTCTTTCAAGGACGCTGCCGCGTCCTCCCCTCATCGGGCCATCGGGGTGGCGGAGAGCGCACTTGCTTCGCCGCCCCGACTCCCTTGGGGGGGCCCCCGTCTGCCTCGGGCTGGCGGTGGCCTTGAGCAGCGGGCTCCCGCTTTCGCTGCTCAGCACGGGAGTCGTCTCCCTGCTGACGACTGCCGTGGCCTGCGGCTTGTGCGGGTGCGTGGCTGCACCTGCCTGGCGGGGCAAAGGCGTTTCAGGCGCCCCCCGCTCGTGGCGGCTGAGCACCCGCTGGGTGTTTAGGGCCGTCGCGCGGCGCGAGCAGGTCCGCCGGCTCCAGCCTCCTGGCCGCGTGGCCAGTCTGGACGTGCGTCCAGGGGCTTGTGTGCTCTCACCGCCTTGGCTGCCTTCGCCTCGGCTGTGTGGCGATCCGCTCGTCCTCCCTGCTCGGGGTGCAGTCCCCCGCTGGCGTGAGGTGCTTTTGCTTGCTGCCGTTATGCATCCATTGGTGTGCCTGGCGTCTGTGCCGGTGCCAGACGGCGTCCCGTGGCCGGGCCTGCTTCCAGTCGACCACCCGCCTTTCGTAGCATCGTGGCCGGCAGTGCCTACTTGGCCGCCGCCGCAAAACTCTTCTCCTCCCTCTCCCTACTTCTTCCCCCTGGCCCTCGGGGCGGAGGAGCTGGAGATTCATCTGAGGAGAGGACGAGGAGGAGGAGGAGGAGCGTACACGCCATGTGCTCCGGCACAACGAAAAGGCGAGCTCCTTGGCGGCTCCGCCGGACAGCGCTATCCGGCGGCGAGTCCGGCTCATCCTCGTGCGAATATTCCTGCTGGCGAGATCCCTGCCAAAGGCGAGCGTTCTGGCGGCGGCAACGGACAGCACTCTCTGGCGGCGGGCCTGGCTCCTCCTCTCGCGAGAACTCCTGCTGGCGAGAGCCTTACCAAAAGCAAGGTGGACAAAGGCGCAACGACAACTGCGCGGGGTATGGAGGAGTCGGAGCGGGTGGACCTCACTAACCTCCACCTCCTCTCCACTCCCTCACCTCCTTTCGCCGCTTCGCACCGGCTCGGACGCGTGTCTCGGCAACCCAGCCGTCATATGGGGACCACCAGGTCCGCGGATGCCGACGGCTTTCCGCGCGCGGTGCGCTCGGGCGCCAACGGCGTCAGGGCGCCCACGCCTCTGCCCAGCCAAGGCTGTACGGCGGTTGAGCCGCTGGGATCTTCGGATCGGGCGATCTGGCGCGTTCGCCCGCCGCCCGGCTTAAGCGCTCTGCCGTCTCTCGGGGTCGCGCCGATTGAGCCGCCGCCAGGTCTCGTCGGCCGGGCGGCCGACTTGGTCATGCTTGGTTCGGCTAGCCCGCTTTCGGCCGCCAGCGCGCTCGAAGGCGGTCTCAGTGATGAATGCAGCCCGCTCCGGATTTCTGCGTTGGGGGTCGCAGCGTTCCCTTTTCTGTGGACCGCGCCTCCGATTACGCACCAGCGCCCTGGCAGCGGCGCGTGCGCAACGGTGGCGGCGGTCGCCGCTGCCGCTCCACATTCTGCCTCCTTGACCGAGCGCGTGGGTCTGCCCCCGGGCCTCCTGGGTCTGGACGCTGGCGCGCCTGCGCCACCGTCGCCCGTCAGCAGGCCCGTCGCGCGTTCGCCCCCTCCGCCCGTCTCCGGGGCGGATGCGGAGACCGCGGCCGCCGCCTTCGCTGCCACTCGCAGTTTGGAGGCCGCCGCTCTGGGCGTGATCACTTCGGCGCCTGTGCCCTTTACCGCCCCCTGCGCTGCGGACGCGGCTGCCGTCGTCGCGGGTGGCCGCCAGCGTTTTCTCGCGGAGTGCCCTCTCCGGGAGCATCCCGCCGGAACATGCGCCCCGCCGCCTCGCCTTGGGGTTGCCAGCTTCGGGGGCGGAGTTGGCGCGCCAGGTGCAGAAGTGCCAATCTCTGGTTGCGGGGGTGGGCAGGTGCCCTCCGAGCCTTTGGTCGACCCAATGCCGTCAGTAGCGGCCGTCGGCGCTAACCAGCGTGGCGCCCGACCTCCCCTGGCTCGCGCTGCGCCCCTCGTGCGCGTAACGGGTGAGCAGGTTCAGGCTGCGTCGGCCCCGTCGAGGCGCCGCCTTGGGCGAGCACCCAGCACCGCCTGCCCCGTCAAGCACAAGGACTCGCAGTGGTCGTTCGAGGCGCGTGGAGATCCTCTGCCCCTGCCTGGCCCAGCATCCGCTGCAAGCGCAGGGCCCCGTGCGAGCGCTGTGGCAAGATCGAGCCATCCCGACCTGCCGTGGTCACTCGGGGCACGCGGGCCCCCCCCTACGTCCATGCCAGGCTCAGCCCCACGGCTGCCAGACGCTACTCGGATGGCTTCTGCTACCAACGCAGGACCCCCAGCGAGCAGCGTGTCCAGTTGGAGCCTTCGCGACCTGCCGCGGTCGCTCGAGGTACGGGAGGGTCCACCCGCGACCTTGTCAGGCTCAGCTTCGGCGTTGGCCGACGCTGCCCGCGACTTCATCGGGTCTGGTGAACCTGCCCAGCTCTCGCCGCCTAGCAGTTTCGTGGGCGGGGTCGACGCGAATGCTGGTGGCCCGTCTCCATGTGGCGCGCGCGTTCAGGTTGCGGCTGCGCCCTTGAGCCGCGCCGCCCGCGACGCGTGCGTGGAGGAGGAGTCGATTCAACCTGCGCCATCTCAGGCGGAGCGCTGCGTTCCGGTGGGAGTGGCGTCATTTGCCCCGGCAGCCGCGGGGCCGCCCCGTGGTCCCAGCGGGCGCACGCAGCCCAGCGTCGGCGCTGATGCCTGCCTGGGGGGTGAGTCCCCCTGCTCGGCCTTCCCTGGCACCCATGCCACACGCTCGGGCACCAAGCCTCGCCGTGATCGTCGGGTTCGTCCTCGGCGTGGTGGGCGGCGAGGCCGCCGGGCCGTCGGCTGCAGCGCCGGCCCCCCTCCGCACCCCACGGAGATGAACCACGCGCTCGCAAGTGGCGCCACGGCACAGCCCGAGACGAGCGGAAGCGGGCCCCGTGGGCTGCAGCAGCGGCTCTGCCCTTGGCCGTGTTCGTCTAGGCACCGCTGACGCTTGCCGAGCTCCGGGCGTCGCGAAGCGGCACGGCGGGGGGGCGAGTGCGCATCGGCTGGGCAAGACGCCCGCTGATGCCGCTCGCAGCTTCTGGGCGAAGCAGGCTCACCGCGGTAGGCGCTGGGGGTCCAGCAGGGTCGCTACGACCTTGCAGGGCCCCCCGAACGCCATCGGGGTAGCCCTTGCTCCGTCCCCGAGGCCCCCGCCACTTCACCTGGCCATTTTGGCCCCGTTTTCCCCGGCACGGCTCGTACCGATCCTGATCCAGGTCTTGCACCTTTCGTGCTGGATCTTTTTGCCTTGCTGCGCCTGTTCCCAGGCGCGCGCATCGACGTAACCCACTGGGCCGCTGCGTTGCCCCAGGCTGGGATGGGTTCTCGTTGTGCTCTTGCTTCCTTCACCCGCTCATCACTCTACGCGTCGGAACGGGACGTCTCTACGGAGCACGCTTCCCGCGATCCATGGCCGCGCCCGCCTGCCCCATCCTTGCCGCCGCCTCCCGCTCCCTTGACGGGCCGCGCGCGGGGGCGTTGGCGGCTGCGGCGCGCTGCTCGCCCTTTGGCCCAGCATGCGGTTGTTGCGCTCAACTGGCTTACGCTCGGCCACCCTAGCTTCGCCCCCGCCGAAGCTCAAGTGCGTGCCGCGGCCTCCCCGTGCCAGGAGGGGGTGCGCTCGCGTCTTGAGCGCCTTTGTAGGATCGCAGTTCGCCTTGCCCGCGGTGGCAAGAGCGACCTTGGCAGAGCTTTTGCCAAGTTTGACTCCACCGAAGTCTCGCTCCGTGGTCTGGCTACCCACGTCGCAGCTTTGGAGGCTTCCTTTACTTCCTCCTCCCAAGTGCCCGCCCCCATGCGGCAACTCCCCGTCAGCGCCACCCCTCTGGTGGTTTCGCTGGCAGCGGCTGCAGGCTGGGACGCCTCTCAGGCCGAACCTTTCGACTTGAGGATCCGAGCCAGCCGCATCAAGTGGGATTATGCTCCGCCCTTCGACCCGAGTCCCTATCTTGATGAACCCTTGGTGCACGCCGCCTTCCACGACCCAGAAGTCATGCGCCGTCCCCCCGAGGAATGGCCTGACGGGTTTAGCGGCGCTCGGGTGCACATGGATAGGTCCGAGCTTTGGGACCTTCTCAAGACATGGGACTCGTGCGGTGCGCTCTACCTGACGCCCACAGACGACCTTCGCTGGGACGAGGCACGCGGGGCGTTTAGAGCGCCTAAGGACGAACAGCATGACCGCTTGATTTTCAATCCCACAGTGGTAAACAGCCGCTGTCGGAGCGTGTCCTCGAGCACGCAGCGCTTAGGGCAGGGGTTTCTCCTCTGCCGCCTGGGGCTCGCCGCTGGTGAGAGGCTGGTTGTCTCCTGTGATGACCTCCGTGAGTTTTACTACACGTTCCAGGTGCCCCCTGCGCGGGCCAGGCGCAACGCTCTCCGCGTTCGGCTACCGAGCAGCCGTTTCACGGACTTCAGAGCTTGGCGGGATGATCTCGCCGGCGTCGACGTCAGCCCCTGCCTGAACGCCCTTGCCACGGGCGATAACATGGCAGTCGAGATCGCGAACGCTGCCCACGAGGGGGTGTTACGCTCGCTGGGTGCCCTGCAACACCACGAGCAAGCCATCCACCGACAGCCATTCCCTCGTGGCCCCTTCGTCGAGATGTTGAATATCGACGATCACACGGGGTTTCAGAAACTCTCTTGGCGGGGGTCCGCTCCGCGCCCTGACGACCCTGGCCGCCGCGACCAGGCAGTTTTCTCGGCGCGTGACGCTGGCTACCCGCGGGTGGGTCTCGTTCAGCATCCTGGCAAGCGGGCCAGGAGCGTGACTCATACCGTTGTCGTGGGCGCCGAGGTTGAAGGGCGCATCGGCATCGTCTGCGCCCCGCTGGTGCGCACGGTCGCCCTGTGCCGGCTCACCCTTATCCAGGTGCATTTGGGGCGCACCACGCGCACCTTGCTCAGCTCCCTCGTCGGCTGCTGGGTACAGGTGTTTTTGTATAGGCGCCCGATGCTGTCGCTCTTTACGCGTATCTATACTTTCGTCTCCGCGCTCGATGACGATGGCGAGTGCGCGTTGCCCGTGTGCGTGCAGGGCGAGCTTCAAGCATGCACTTATCTGGCCTTCGTGGCTATGACCGACCTTCGGGCTTCTCCTCACCCCGAAGTGTTCGGTACGGGCGCCTCCCTGTGCTGGGGAGGGGTGGTCCGCAGCGAGATTGCTGTTCCGCTGGCCGAGGAGCTCTGGCGCAGGTCAGAGCACGGCGGCTGGCACACGCGGCTCCACGACGATCGGTTGCTTGCCGTTCTGAGCCGCCCCGGGGAAGAGGTACGCGAGGGTGATGACGTTGACTCGTGGCATCGCCAGCTTGGTCTCCCTTCGCTCGTGCCCCCTGTTGCGCCGCGCTGGATTACCGAACTGTCCGAGGCGTTGCGTTTTCGACTCGCCTAGAAGTGGAACTTCTGTATTCCCAGGCACATCAACATCTTAGAGACGGCTGTGTTCAAAAGCCTATGTAAGTATTGTCGTATGCGTGCCCCTGATAGTAGGATCGCCGTCCTCCTCGACTCCAAAGTCGCCCTCGGAGCGGCTGCTCACGGCAGGAGCAGTTCCCCAGGCCTTTCTCATGTCTTGAGCACGGCGTTACCCTACATCCTCGGATGGGGGTTTGTACATGGGAGGCATGTACGTCCCCACCGATGCACACCGCGCCGACGACCCGACCCGAGGTCGCGCGGTGAGGCCCCCCTCGCGGGAGGAGCCCGCCTGGCTCCAGGAGCTTTCGGCAGGTTCTCACGATCGGTTCGATATCATTGCCGCCGCCGACGCTGCGTCAGAATACCCCGCGCGCATGTGGGGCCGCATCGTCTCGCTTGTGTTGGCTGGGCCGTGGATGGCCCCCGCCGACGTCGGCGCCGCAGGGCAACCCGCTGCGGCTTCTCGCGGCGCCAGCGACGCAGATGCGCCCGCCGCTGCGTCTGGCCCACGTGAGCCACGCACCGCGCGGGACTACCGGGACGAGGGCGTGCCTAACGTTGCCGCAGGAGTTTCGGCCGATGCTGAGGCCCCTCCTGCGCCCGCCCCGCCCGACGCCCCGAGGCAACCAGCTTGCGGGAGTAGCGCCGCCGAGCCCCGGAGGGCCGATTGCGCCCGCCGCAGCAGCCCCTCCGCCCCAGGGCCGTCGATGCTAGCGCCCCCCCGGGCCGCCCATGCCCCTGAGGCGGTCAGCAAAGCCGTCGCCCGGGTTGTGAGGCGCCCCGCCCGCGCCCCTCGGCTGCTTGCCGCTCAGGAGGTCCTCCAGGTTCGCGCCAGCGCCGATCGCGCGGCCATCGAGCGTCAGTTCAGGCGCCTCGCAGGTCGGCGCCCCCTGACAATCTGAGTGGGGATCCCGCGGCGTGGCGGAGGTTTTGCGACGCTAAGTCCATCCTCCTGAACGTTGCGGGGAACGAGGGATGCGGCGCCGCGAGTTGCGCGGCGCGGTCGCCACAGGGCGTGGCCGCGGTGGGAAGACGGCCTTGTTGCGCCTTTTCCTGGCCCGCCCCCGTCGCGAGCCGCCCGCTGCACCCCCGCGGCGCGGCATCCGCCTCAGGCGCCGCGAGCCGTGCGCCCCGCCAGCGCAGGCTTGCTCCAGGAGCCGCCGCCGCTGCCCCCCCCGAAGCTGTTCACCTTCGCCCGCGGAGCCCCGGTGCTGACGAAAAGCCCTCGTCGCCCGAGAGGCCGCCTTCGGACGCGCCCTCGACGGCGTCGGACTCGCGGGACGCGCCGCCTCCGGCCCCCGAGCCAAGCCGCGCTCTTGCGCAGTTCACCACGCACCCGGCACGGGTTATCGCATCCGAGGCGGGAGCTTCCAAGGCCTCGGGCGGCGCAGCGGGGGATGTGACCTGCCAAGGCGTCCCGCTCCGCCGCGCGAGTCCCAAGTCGGCCGGCTCGGGGGCTGCCGCCCCGAGCAGTGCCGCGCACGCCGAGTCCGTAGCCACGACCGTTAGTGCGAGCCCGTTTCGCCAGGCGGGAACGAGGGCCGATCGGCCCCGCACCGCTTCCCATCGCGCGGCCGAGGGCCGAAGGGAACCCTCCCGCGGGCACAGTCCCGCTCCCGCCACAGGGGCGCCCAGGGCCCCTCCTGTTGGCCGTCCTGGGGGGCCTCGCTTCCAGGGTCCCGTCGCTGACGAGGGAGTGGACTGGGTTCAGAGTGCGGCGCTCCCTGGGCTGAGGAGCCAGGGCCGGAGCCCCTCGGCCAGAGCCGTGGCTGCCCGCCCTGCCTCGGCGCCCAGTGCCTCCCGCTCGCGGTCTACTCGCGTCCCGCGGGAGCGGTCGCGACCCCGCGACGGCGATGCCCCTCTCTCGCAGGGCAGGCGCGTCCTCCCGCGGGATCGCCCGCGCTCGCTCTCGCTGTTTCGCGATGGCTTCAATCCCCCTGACCTGGCGCCGCTCTCGCTCGATCCCTTGGCGAGCCGGGCGGCGACCTTACCAGGCCTGGTGGGTAACCTGCCCAGCGCAGGAGGCCCTCCGAGGGCCGCGCCCCTTGACGAGGAGGTGGCTGGCGCGCGCTTGCCCAGCAGGGCCGTTGCGACCTCGCAGGGGTGCGCGCGCGCCGTCGCGTCCGAGTCGGGGCGTGCCCCAAGGAGGGCACGCGTCAGAGGGGCCGCTACTGCCGCAGGCTGCTAGGCGCCGCCGCAGCCGCTGACGCCGCAGTCCCGAGAGCTGTGGCCACGGCTGGTACCGATGATGATTCCCATCTTGCAGCCGGCAGCGCCGCGCCGCCCGCAGCTTTGGACGCTGTGGCTGCTGCCCGAGCAGAGGCCGAGGCCGCTTCGAGCGCCCTGGCAGCGGCGCGCTCCGCCTCTGACGAGGCCGTCAGCGCAATCGCCGAGGTCAGCGTTGCAAAGGCGCGGGATGCCGCCGCGCTCCTGCACCAACTCTGCCTCGATGCCGAAGCAGGGCCTGCGGCAGGCGAGAGAGCGGCTGCCCTCCGAGTAGCCGCCGATTCTCTTCGGACGATTGCCCGTCTCTCAGCCGAGCGCCAACGTAGCGCTGCGGCTACTTCGGAATCGCCTCCCTCGGCCGAGGAGCCCACTCCCATCCCTCCAGTTGGCGTGAACCTCTCCGGCCATGCTACTTTGGCCCCGCAGGGGGAGGAGCGTGCCGCCTGGGGGGCTCGGGACAATCGTCCGCCCGGAGGTCGAGGGTTCGCGGCACCTGATAGTGAGGCAGGAGTTGACACGGGCTCGCACAGCGAGGCTGTTCCGGCGCCGCAGGGCGTCGCACGTGCCGCCCCCGCCTCCTTTCGACGTGCCCCGCGGCCTGCCCGCCGCCGCCGCCGCGGGGGGGGTGGCGTGTCGCCGCCGCCTCCCCGCGGTGCCGTGGAGGCGGCGGCCCACCTCGCTGCGCCCGATGGTTCAACGGCTGACGTGAGGCAGGTGCACATTCGGCAAGGGGCGTCACCAGCTGCCAGTCCGAACCCCGAGCTTCGTGCAGCCCATTCTCGGATCGGCCGCCCGGCTGGATTTCCTGACTCTCAAGTCATTCCCGCCTATGTCGTTGGGCGCGCGCGGTCGCTGCACGCGCTCGACTTGTGGATTGTCGAGCTTGCGGAGGTGGCACCTGCCTCTCTGTATCTCAGCGGCAGCTCGCGCGCAAGAGTTCTCGCGGCCTTCGGTGCGTGGTTGTGCGATGCGGGTTTTCCACGCCACGTCCTGGTGCATGCGCTCCTGGGAGCGCAGGCTCTTCACCCCCATTGGCGGGGCTTCCTCACTGAAGCGCGGGATGTTGCGAAGCGGTGGGATCCGCCTGGGCCCCACTGCCCTCTTCCACCGCTGCCGCGAGCGCTGCTGCGCGCCATGGTGGCGTTGTGCCTCACCTGGGAATGGCCAGTTATGGCCACCCTGCTGGCAGCCGGGTGCACGATGTCCGCGAGGCCTGGCGAGTGGGCAACCGCCCGCCGAAGTGATCTCTCCTTGCCCACTGACCGCCTTGAGTCCACGGGCCACGCTGTTCTGTCCATTCCTGCTCCCACGACCCGCTGGGTTGGTGAAGAGCGTCATCGCGTGCACAAAGTTCTCGATGATATTATGTCGATCGTGCCGCATCCGTCGTCGAGTGTCGCTGCACTGTGTCGTGCTCTCGGCCCTCAGCAGCACGTTCGGTGCTCCGATCGAGCAGTGGTCAGGATGATGGAGCTGGTCTTTTGTGATTTGGGTCCCACCGATCCCCTATTGACCTTCGGTCAAAGGGGCTTCCGTACTCGGTGGAACCACCTTCTTTCGGCGCTGGGCGTGCCGCTCGCCAGAGCGCCAGCGGGGTTCGATTTGGCTCCTGTGCTGCGCTTCAGGAGCGCCGCCACGGATGACATTCCTCGCGTCTTCTGGCGTGATCGTTGGCGGCAGGCTTCCAGCGCGGAGCGCTACTTGCAAGCTGCTGCCGCCTCCGAAGTGCTTCCGGCACTGCCTAAAGCCGCTCGGAACCGTGTATCTTACCTCGCCGACGCTAGCGACCTCCTTGTCGCTTCCTTCCTGAATGCTGGCCCCGCTGGGTGGTCCATTCAGCTGGCGGCCGCCCGCCGAACTCTTGACACTTCGCAAGGGCTGTGACGCCCCCCTGGGCGTCCAGGAGCCGCCGTCGGACGGCGCCTCCTGAGTGCGCCGCACGGGTCCCGCGCGTCGGTCCGCTCTCCCTTTCGCGGCCCGTCGCGCGCGCCCCGCGCGCCGCCTCCGAGACGACTGCTCCTCTGCGTAGCGAGCGGGGATGCTTCTCTTATCCCCGCCGTGCCCGCAATGCGCAGGCGGTCTGCAGCTTCTCGGCCCCCTCCCTCTCCGCCATCTTTTTTCTAAGGCAAGCCTGCGGCGCTGCCACGCCCCCCTGGGCGTCCAGGAGCCGCCGTCGGACGGCGCCTCCTGAGTGCGCCGCACGGGTCCCGCGCGTCGGTCCGCTCTCCCTTTCGCGGCCCGTCGCGCGCGCCCCGCGCGCCGCCTCCGAGACGACTGCTCCTCTGCGTAGCGAGCGGGGATCATCATCATCATCATCATCATCATCTTCATCATCATCATGATCATCATCATCATCATCATCATCGTCATCATCGTCATCATCATCATCGTCACCATCATCGTCATGGACATCATCGTATCTTCCTCTTCCTTCTCCTCATGCGCTCCCCTCTTCTCTCCTCTCCCCTTTCTTCCTTATCCCCGTCGTACTTCTACTGTTCCTCCTCCTCACCTTCCTTCCACTCTTCCCACTCCGCCATATCCGGAACTTTGTCCCTCATTATGCTCCTTCGTTCTTCGTACTCCACCTTCCCCTTATCCCTTATCCCTCACTCCTCCTCCTCTTCCGCCTCCTCCCTCGTCCTCCCCTTCCCTCGTCCTCCTCCTCCCCCTCCTTTCCCTCCTTTTCCTCGTCGTCGTCCTCCTCCACCTCCTTCGCCCTCCTCCTCCCTCCTGCTCCCCTTCCGGGCGAGGCTACCCCGGCCATGTTGGCAGCTCTGCGTGGCAACGCGGAGGCCCGTCGCCGTCGTGGCGGTGGTCGCCGTCGAGCCAGGGTCGTCGGGACCGTCGTGGTCGACCGCCGTCGTCAGTGGCCAGCGTCGTCGCGGTGTGCCGTGGCCGTTGCAGTCGCCAACATCGTCGTCTTCGTCGTCTCCTTCCCCTGCCTCGTCGTCGTCGTCGTCGCAAACAGCCCACGGGAAAGACCCTCCCCAACGCGTCCGTGGCAAGAACGCCATTTGCACGCATTCAGAGCATGCGCCATTCCGCGTCGGATTTGCTTGTGTTCGGCGAAGGCCAATCGGACAACGCTCCTCGAGTTTTTCGTGTGAGTTGAGTTGGCTTGAGTTGATTTGACTTGAGTTGAGTTAAGATGAATCGTCGTCGTCCTCGTCCTCCTTTTTCTCCTCCTCCTCCTCCTCCTCTTCCTCCTCCTCCTCCTCCTCCTCCTCCTCCTCTTGTTCCTCCTCCGCCCCATTCTGAGTCAGTCTTCCTCCTCGCCTAGGCCAAGAGTGTCGGTCCAGAAGCGAAGAAGGTCTTTCGCCCAACGGTGCCAGGGGTTTGTTTGGGGACAATCCCATACAAGAGTAGTCGTCTGGTGGCCAGGCGTTCGTCGTTCGTCGAAAAAAAACACCATTCCTCCTGCCACTGCGCAAAGTCTCTGAAACGCATACCAGCGCATGTGGCGGCGACGAGAAGGCGACGTGCGCCCACAGTGCGAAATCCTCGACACGCCAGCCATTTACGCATCAACCAAAAAGTAAACACCCTCAGTGCAAGTTACCTTCGGGATTGATGGGTAAACATTCGGAGGTCCGCGTAACTTTTTTGGGTTTGCGCTGGATGCCCTCTTGGCGGCGCCTCAGACACCGTTACCGGCGCGCTTTGCGCGCCAGGGAGGGGAGGGGGGCCGACCACCGAACTTACAGGAGAGTGGAGGATCAGACGAAGGAGCCACGTATCCCGAGCACCAAAGTGGTACTTCAACCATCGCGATCTTTGCCTCGCAGTCGAGGGTTGCCTCGCGGCCAGACAGCACAGAGTAATAGAACAACGAGCGGGCAACGGGAGGCTGGCCGGCGCTCGGGTCTTCGAATGAAGGTCCCGCGAGGGAGCAAGGTGGAGGGAAGGATCTGAGTGTGGAGAATGGGAGGGCGAAGAGGATGAGGCCGACGGCGACAATGATGAGAAGGAGGACGAAGACGCGGAACAGCTAGCCCCCAGGCGCCTCTGCGGTTGCAGGCGCCCGCGATCGAGGGAAGGGATGGCTATTCGGCAGGGGGCACGATGATGTGGCCCCAAGGGAGGCGTCCATCTGGGCCCTCTCTGTCCAGGCACGTAGCCATGTGGCGAGGACGAGGGAGAGGAGGACGGGGGCAGGGGATGGGGAGGCGGAGGAGGAGCAGAGTTTCTTGAGCATTTCGTTAGGTGTCTGCACCGGAGAAACGCCACGCGTTGGGAATGACAAGTGGGACAGCACCCGCCTTTCCCCCCGCACCACACACTAACCCCGTCAATGCTGTCGAGGCCTCGGGCAGACCACCGCCAGATGAAGGATGAGGAGGATGGAGGATGGAGGATGGAGGAGGAGCATGAGGAGGAGCTTGAGGAAGAGGAGGAGGAGGAGGAGGAGGAGGAGGAGGAGGATGCGGAGGAGGAGGAGGAGGAGGAGGAGGAGGAGGAAGAGGAGGATGCGGAGGAGGAGGAGGAGGAGGAGGAGGAGGAGGCGGGGGATGAGAAGGAGCAGAAGGAGGAGGAGGAGGAGGACGAGGAGGAGGGGAGAGGATGACGTGAAAAGGGGGAGGCAGGAACGATGACAGATGACGAGAGCTCCCCCACGTGCCCCCAGCCTCGCCGCGCGACTCCTCTGCGTGGTGCTGGCCTCTGTGAGCGAAGGGGCGTGGGCCCCTCAGCGGCACAAGAAATATGCCCACGGACGAAGTGAAACACGAAACGCTGGTGGAATGCCACCAGGCGCGCTGCTGCTTCCGCCGCCGCTTGGCGGTACCCCCATGGAGCCCCCCGGCGGTCTCCACTGGTCCCCAGAAGTCCTGGAGCTCTCCAGCGGCATTGAGAGGCCTGAGAAGAGCCAGCAATTTCTCTAAACTTCGAGGCTCCGGGTCCTCGGACCTCGATCCTCCACCCATTCACGAGGCGACTGGCCCATCTTCCTAATCGTGCTTCCGGCGAGCAATCTCCTCGTCCTAATCTTCGCCCTCCTCTCCCTCGCCCTCCTCCTGACCCACCTCGTCGTCTCGCTCCTGCTCCTCGAGCCTCGATCATCGAGCCTCGATCACTACCTCATCTGCGAGGCCGCTGTCGGGTCGGACGAAAGGGAGGGAGGGAAGAGCCTGCTGCAGGCATGCACGTGCAGCTGCTGTCGGCCCGCGCTTTCCCTCATACAGGGCCGCCTCTGCCGCTGGGCGGCGCCAGGAGCAGCAGCTGCATGCCGCTGATTCGCGGACCCCTTCCCCGCGATGGTTCTATGCCTCCCAGATGGGGTCTGAGTAAATGGGGTTGGAGGATCGCGCCGTATCGTCGATGCATCGGCGATGCGGCTCGCTGTGGAGCCCGCTTTTGTCCACGCTGGCGTCGCCGATGCATCGACGATGCGGCGCGACCCTCCGACCCCATCTACTCGACGCCGTCTAGGAGGCCTCTACTGCTCGGGCCGAGCGAAAGGGAGGGGGTAGGGGGGGGAGGAGGAGGAGGAGGAGGAGGAGGAGGAGGAGGAGGAGGAGGAGGAGGAGGAGGAGGAGGAGGAGGAGGAGGGGAGGAGGAGGAGGAGGAGGAGGAGGAGGAGGAGTAGGAGGAGGAGGGGGGGCCGACGAAGAGGATGGGGTTGCGAAGTCTGCTGCACGCAGCTGGTCCCGTCCCCGCCGCCGCCGGGCTCGTGCCTCGATGCACGGGCGCCTGCCGGCGCCCGGGGGGCGCCAGGAAAGCTAGCTGCGTTTAAGTCGGGCGTGCCCCTCTACAGGGGGGAAATTCAAAAATACTCCAGAAATAATATGGGGACTATTTTTGAGCATGTGTTCCCCATTTTGGAGTATGTTTGGGGGTATTCTTTATTTTTCGTCGAAAAACTACGTGAGCTGAGTCTCTGCCCTGCCCCCCGTCGCGTCCGACTCCAAGAGTGCGGCCTTAGCCCACCGCCTGCTGCCTCCCCGCCCCTCTCTCCTGCTCCTCCTGCTCCCGCGTTCCCTCCCTCCTCTCCTCCTGCTCCCTTTTCTGCGTCGAGCGGACTCTTAGGTGCCAGGCTCGCAGAGTCCTCGTCCTCCTCCTCCTCCTCCTCCTCCTCCTCCTCCTCCTCCTGCTCCTCCTCCTCCTCCTCGAGCCTCGATCGTGCTCCTCGTCCTGCCCTCCTGCTCCCGCCTTCCTCCCTCCTCCTCCCCCGCTCGTCGTCTCGGGGCTCTCGGCCGGCGCGCTCCCGCCGCCCAGGCCCTGCACATGCTCATCGCATCTGGCGCGCGGGTGGCGCCGGCGGGCCCAACCACCAGAGCGCCCTGGCCACCGCTGCCGCGCCGTCGTCCTCGTCGCCCCTCGTCGCCGTCCTCGTCCTCCTGCTCGTCCTCCTGCTCGTCCTCCTGCTTGCCTCCTGCCTCTCCGCCTCCTGCCGCCCGGCCGTTCGCCCCCTCACACACCAGCCCTCTCTTGTGATCTCACGCTCTCTCCTTCTCTCTCTCTTTCCTTCCCAGCCTTGGCTCGAGGACCCCCCCCCGTGGCCCGAGCGCAGCCGTCTGGCGCAGCTCCTCCCGCCCGAGGTTTTCCAGAGCCCTCCCCGCGGGGCTCGGCTCGCTTCTCCGAGTCTATCGGCCTCCCAGATGGGGTCGTCGAGCAGGTGGCGGCGACGCATCGGCGATGCATCGGCGACGTCGGCGTGGAGAGAAAGTCGGGATCCACATCGAGCCGCACCGCCGATGCATCGGCGATGCGGCGCGATCCTCCGACCCCGTCTGGGAGAGGCCCCCGCCCGGGAGGGCCCCCCCTGCAGAGGGGAAGCAGAGCTGCGCCGCCTGCTCCGCCTGCTCCGCCGCCTGCCCGCTGCGCGAGTGCCTGGGCACGGCATCTCGCACCGTCGACCACCCGCGATGACCGCGATGAGGCCCGACCGCCATCCGCAGAGCGAAGTCGGGCGTGTCCCTCTCCAGGAGGAAGCCTTACAAAGACGGTGATGGAAAAGAGCTGCGGACGATGTTTCTACTACTTTTGACTATGGCTGAAGATGTGTTGGCTTTTTTTTAGTGTCGCTTCAAAATCCGCCGCTGGGGAGGACATGCCCGACCCAGCCGCAGTGCCCCGTGACCGGCCGCGCGGGGCGGCTGCGGCTGCAGCGGGCCCTGCCCCGCCGTGGCCGCCCTGCTCCGCCGCCTGCCGCCGGGGCCCCCCCCCCGCCCCACGCGCGGGGCCCGGGCGGGGTGGGAGCAGCTGGGGCGGAGGAGGAGGAGGAGGAGGAGGAGGAGGAGGAGGAGGAGGAGGAGGAGGAGGAGGGTCGCGCCGCACCGCCGATGCGTCGACCCGATTTTCCCCGCGCCGACGTCGCCGATGCATCGGCGAAGCAGCGGCGACGCGGCGCGATCCTTCGGCCCCATCTGTTGCTCGGACCCCGTCGAGGAGGCCTCTGCACCCGGACCCCCCGCCCCACAGGCGGGCGGCGAGGAGATCATCTGCGTCCAGGCTGGAGAGCGCAGGCTGAGGGTGAACCATCCTTCCAGCCCCGTTGCTCCCAGACCACCATATCCACCACCATTTGGCGTAACGAGTAGGCGTCCATAGCGACGATCGTATCCGCGAGCTCCGAGCAGACCGTTACGCCGTCCGTGCGAAAATGCACGAGCTTATTCAGAGTTCCGCGCAGATTTTCAAATTCTTCGGCCCGTAGCACGGCGTACGACTGCACGGTAGTGTTTGCCCTTGCTGGGGCTCCGCTTACACCCTCTCGTTTGGCCTGCGAGGCCATGTGGCTGGCGGGGAGTCACGCGGTCGACGACAACTACGACGACGACGAGGAGGAAAAGGAGGAGGAGGACGACGGCGAAGAGAAGGTCGACGCACCGCCCATCCATCGCCTTCCTCGCCCACCGCCTTGTGCACCCGTGCCCTATTGTACGCGACTGCATTGAAACGGCTGCGTACACCCGCTCAGCGATCGCCCGTGCCGCCGTTGGGCAGCATCGCAGGCGATTTTTTTCTCCCCCGACCCCCCTGGGTTTCGTTCGAAAAGTTTGGCCGCTCGGAAACATCAGGGGGAGCCCTGGGATACACCCCAAGGGGGCTTTATTCGGACGCACCCCTACCAAGGATGGCCGCCCCCCCTCCCCCATCGGATATCCCAGGGTTGGGCCCCACGCTGCTGGTCCAGTCGGAAGCCTCCCCAAGCCTGGGATATTGGGGGTCGACCTGTCCCCTGTCGCAGCACGCCCCCCGCGCTCTCGGGGCCGCTCCCCCAGCTCCCGGCGCGGCCCCGCCCCCCCCCCCCCCCGGGGGGCCGCGGCCCCTCTGCCGGGGTCTCCCCGCGGGCCGACATGCGGAGGCCCGCCTCCGCGAGGTCGCACGGCAACCAGAGTCGGGGGGCGGCAAGGAGGGGGAGGAGGAGGAGGAGGAGGAGGAGGAGGAGGAGGAGGAGGAGGAGGAGGAAAAGGGGGTGAGGGCCACAGCCGAGGGTGATGAGCAGGTCG
This sequence comes from Prorocentrum cordatum, assembly GCA_963575745.1. Lineage (NCBI taxonomy): Eukaryota > Dinophyceae > Prorocentrales > Prorocentraceae > Prorocentrum > Prorocentrum cordatum. The sequence goes on from CAUYUJ010015355.1 coordinate 70,716, forward strand.
GCCCTGCCCAAGCAAGGGTACCCCCTTGCGTCCTGTGTTTCGCGACCCATGCCCTCTACGTTCCACTGGCAATGTGACCATCGGAAGAGTCTTGTGTCCGCTCGCGCGTCCTCTCCAATCCACCCCGACTGTAGGGGGGGGGGGGTATCGTGGCGGGGGCCATGATATTTCTCCAGATATCATGGCGCCTCTTCTTGTTTCAATACGTTCCCCCCCCCTTTGGGCCCCCCTCTTGGACGCCCGCCTCTTGGCCGCCCCCGACAGACGTCGAAGGCAACGTTAGGAAGGGGGCGTACATTCGGCCTGGATTCGTAGGTCGGTCCTGCCAAGTCAACGATGCCCTTGTGTCCTCTGTCTCGCGACCCATGCCTCCCACATTCCTATGGCAATGTGGCCCTCGGAAGGGTTTCGTGTCCTTTCGCGTGTCCTGTCCATTCAAGTCCGACCGTAAGTTCAGGGGGGGATGCATCGAGTCCGGATCGTCTATTGATCGCCGATAGGGGCCCGATAGCTCCAACCCGCGCAGGAACGTGCGGGTACGCTATCCAGGCCCATCGCCGATCTGGTTGCGCCTCAACCGCGGGACAACCCCGCGCCGCCCGCGCTGGCACGGATGGGTGGGCAGCTGCTGACGTGGTACGCCCTTGGCTAATTAGGGCAGGCTATGTTCTCGCACCTGGGCAGCTTCGCCATGCTCGCTCGCACGGCACGGGCCGAATGCGGAACCGATTGCCTGGCGGACTCTCCAATCCACGTCGGTGTAAGCCCCGAACCTCTGACTTGCGCCCTGCTTTCAAAATGCAATGTTTGTTGCCAGGACGGCGCCGCTGCAAAATTGCGCTGGGCCGCCGCGTCAGCTGGAGCGACGAAGCACATGTGGACATCGGAAGCGCGTGGGTCTGCAGGCTTGTTCATATATTGACCTTATGTGTATATATATGTATATATACAAGACTGCAGTGGCGCTTCGCGCCATGCACCTTGGTCCTTGAAGTTTGGTACGCAGGCGGAATAGCAGGAATGTCAAGCCGACACTTAAGAGATAAGTCCTTGTTGCCTTTTCCGGCATCGCCGCTATAATAATGTTATTCGTTATCCTTCCTCCATGCTTCGTTTTCTTTATTTTCGCCGTACCCGGCGCATTCTCCCCATCCTCCTCAGCTCTTTGCGGAGGCTCCTCCTTGGAGAGTATCTGGGGGCCTCACAAAAGTTGTTTCAGGCTTTCTTAAGGCCTTCTGGAGGCCTCCTGGGCGTATTCTGGGGGCCTCAGGGGACTTCCTCGGGTAGCCCTGCCTCCAACCGCGGTCTCCCTGAACGACCGGGTCACGATTTGGAATGCTTCGGAGGGTGTCTTGGGGCCATCTTGGGCCGCCATGGGGCTCTCTGAGGGCCATCTTGGACCCGTGTTGTGCCGTTTTGAGGCTCTCTTGGACTGCCTGGAAGCCCTTTCGGATGGTTGTGGGGCGATGTTGGAGCCTCCCAGGCGGCTTCGGACGCCCAGAAGACCGCCGACTTTGAGCGTCGGGAAGCCGAAAAGAGGAGAACCCCAACATTCAGCAACAACCAACAGAAAATCAAAGATTTGTGCCTCTTGGGGCCTTCTTGGGAGTGCTCTTGGAGGCATCTTTGGGGCCGTCCTGGAGGCCTTTTGGGCCACCTTGAGGTCACGTCGGTCACTCTTGGAGCGCTCTTGTGCTGTCTTGGGGGTCTCTGGGACCTCTCCGATGACCCCCCTGATCGCCCTAGGTGTGCTGGGAAGGCTTGGCAAAACGCCCTGCGAGGCCCGGGGGGCCGCTTCTAGGCCTGTCCCAAAGCCCCAGATCCGGGAGTCCGGTTTTTGGGGGGGGGACGAGTTTTCCCCCCGCCCGGGCTTGTAAAAATATAGGAAGTGGAATGTGCGTAGATAGCCATCGTTTGAGAGATTCGTGTTGGGAGATCTCCATGGGCGGTGGATGCGGATACACTCGGGCTTATTTTTTGGCGGGGTTATATGTCCATACCCATCACCTGCCGAGGTCCCCGACAATCGGTCACCCCGGCAGTAATTGCGGATCAATCCCCGCCTCGCTTGTTCATAAGTGGTAGTTGATTTGGCCATCTCTCCGAATGTCATAGTGCGGGGGGGAAAGGTTGAGGATGCCGTACGGGGCCGTCTGGGTGACCACGCACGGGAAGCCGCTTAGGCAGGCGGGTACTGCTGATGGCGGAGGTGGCGCTTGGGCTGGCTGGCCTCCTCCTCACGCCCGCCTGCGACTCCGAACTGCGCGAGGGCGCCGTCGGCATTGTATCTCCAGTCCCTGACGCGCCTGTCGACCTTTGCCCCACTGGAGGATGAGTCACCGCCCACCAAACCACCCCAACCCAACCCGAAGGCCCCAATTTGTCCTCCATTTCCAGTTGGGGGGGGGTCGGGGAACGTTGAGAAAACACACATGAAACCCGTACCCCCCCCCCTCAACCCGAAATTCGGGTCTTCGGGTTGGGTTGGGGTGGTTTGGTAGGTAGTCAATGAGGGCGTCGGCGACCTGCCGCTCCTTCTGGCCCGTCGGCCGAAAGAGCCGCCGGCTGGAGCGGGCCCGCCGGGCGGGGGAACGGCCTCCCTCCTCGACTCCGCCGCAGGCCCACGCCTCGCGGTCCAGGCCTCCCTGCTCGCACCCACACCCGCTCCTCCTCCTCCTCCTCCTCCTCCTCCTCCTCCTCCTCCTCCTCCTCCTCCTCCTCCTCCTCCGCCCTCCTCCTCCCCGGAGGCGCCGCCGAAGGTGGACATGATGGTAGTTGCCAGCGGGGAGATCACCGCTCCTGTCAGCACTCGCAGCTGCTGCCTGCCTTCCTGACAGTGGGTTTGCACGGCCTTGGATGCGCTTTTCATCTAGTAGTTCGGCAGCCCCCGTTCCGCGGCCCTGACCGCGGCCATCTCGTGCCTGTCCGAGGCGATCGCCTCCCGGTGCATCTGCCACCGCCACGCCTCGCGCAGCATGTGGCCCAGCAGCCGCGGAGGCTTCCAATCGGGCGACTGCGCGTCCAGCGAGAACGTGTAGTCGGGGAGGCTCACGTGCCTCCAGCTCCAGAGGGGCGCCTCCCGGCGCAGCCACCCCGTCCAGGCGCCAGCCTGCCGCCGTCCCTGTCGTGCCGGTGTGCCTCCAGGGCACGCGAGTGAGGGCACCTCTCGCACGGGGCTTCCTCTCCACCCTGGCGTAGGCGAGGAGCGTGTCGTGCTGGGCTCTGAGCTTCAGGTCGCTTCGATGCCCTAGCGCCAGGCGCCGGAGCGGTACGACCGAGAACAAGGGGGTCTTGCCGATCTTGGCCATGGCCCTGACGGCCTTCCTGACGTCGTCGCAGGGCGGGGCCTGCTCCATCCAGCCGAAGCAGCCCTGGGCCAGGGGGCGGGCCTGCGCCGCTCCGATCCTCTTCTGCCTCTGCGTTGGCAGCCTGGCCGCGCGCGCCAGCTGCTCGCGCATGTCCTGCAACCTCTTCTCCTCCTTGCGGGAGATGGCCCGCCGGACGCCCCCAGTGACCTTGTTGCCCAGCACGTCCGCGGCGAGGAGCACCTTGGCAGCATCAATGCTTCTCTGGCGCAGCCTCCGCCTGTCATGCGGGGTCTCGTGGAGCCACTGGGTCTTGCCTGCATTCTCCTTGAAGCCGAAGGCCTGGGAGGCCAGGTCCCACTCGGCGCCTGCCTGCAACGCGGTGGACGGCGTCGAGCTTGTCCGCGTCCTGTCGTCGACGCACAGCCGGGTCTGCAGGTCGGGGCAGCGTTCCTTGACCCTCCTCAGCGGCGCCAGGAGGATGGTTGAGAGAGCGACCGGCGAGAACGGATCGCCGTGCAAGAGGCTCGAGGCGACCTCCTGCCTGACGGGGTGGACCGCCTGGCCGAGCTGGAGCCACCTCTCCTGGTGCTGCCAGACCTCCGCCAGCATGCCATTGACGCCACCTGGGAGCCCCAGGATGTCGAGTGCCGCCTCCGCCACCAGCGGGTGCGCGTGGTCGAAGGCGAGCGCGTGGTCCCTGGAGCACGGGAACCTGCCCTGCGCCGCCTGCCCGGGCGCCCATCGATCCACGGGGCGCAGGTCTCCGATCTGAGTCGGGAGCTGGACCACAATCGCTACCATGCGCTCGTCACTGCGGTGGGCCTCAGCGCCTCCACGGCGATGGCCCCGCCAGCGGCGTCGATTCGCCACCTTGGGGACGTGTGCCTGCCGGGTGCTCCTCCAGGCTGTCGGGGCCTTGCCGTGGTCCTCGGAGAGGCTGTAGAGCTGCGCCACGGCCTCCAGCATGAAGTCCGCGGCCTCCAGCTCGTCGCCCGTCCAGCCGCCGGGGCCCGCCGAAGAGCCTCGCAGCGTGCGCAGCGTGTCCCTGAGATCGGCAAGGGCGAGGTCGGGCCAGAGGCCCTCGTCCAAGCGCGGGAGGTTGGCCTCCACGCCTCCCGGGCGCCATGCTCCGGGCAAACACGGCCCCAGACTCCACGCAACCTCTCCCAGAGCATGCCGAGCGCCCCGCCCCGTGCTCCTGTGGAGGTCCTCTCTGTGGCCGCCTTCACGGCCGGCGCCGGCGGCAGCACGCCATCGCACCCATTTGGTGCGCGCGCCTCGGGTCCTGCATGTCGCCCACTTGTGGAGGCGCTGCCGCTAGTCCGCCTCCTGGTGGGTAGTCCGCAGCCTCGCGTGGTCGTCGATCAGCCGCTGCAGCCGCTGCAGCCTGCCGACCAGTGGCTGTGCCTGCTGCTCCTGGAGCCGCGGTGCTGCAGCTCGGCCTGTCCTGAGCCTCAGCTCCCTATAGCCTCGCTGGTGCTGCTCCTCCCGTGGCTCTCGGGCCAGTGCAGCCTCCTGAGCCGGCCTAGGGCCTTTGCTGCGCGGCGCTGCCGGCAGCTGCCCGCTGCCGCTGCCTGCCGAGCGGGCCACTCCACCTCCTGGATGCATGCCGCTCCCTTCCTCAAGGCGGCCCTCTGCCCAGTCCTCACGGGGACCGCGCGGCGAGGAGGCCGGGGGCCCACCTTTCCTCCATCTTCTGCGTCAGGTCGGCGTCGCCGTCGTCACAGTCGTCGTCGGCGTCCTGGGTGGAGCCAGGCATGGCCAAAGCCTCCGCCGCTTCCCTCATGGTGTCCTCTACCGCGTGGGTGAAATCCTTCCACTGCTTGTCAATCCAGCCTTGCACCTGCAGGTCGCCCGGCTCGAAGGTACAGCGCAGCCCTTGCCAATGCTGATCGTGTCGGTCATTCCAGAAGCGCTCCGTGACCTCGACCCAGGTGTCCCGGGAGTACTCCTGGTGGTCTCCCCCTGGCGCTGCGTGGGCACGAACCTGTGCTCGACCGCGAGGCCGCCTCCGGAGCCCCGCACGTCCACGTCGATGATCTTGTGATCAGACAGTTTGTGGTCACCAGAAGCTGCACGAGCAACGTCCGCACCGTAGGCGAGCCCATGGTCGATACAGCGCTGCGCGTCGTACCTGGTGGGAGGCCATTCGCCTCCGTGATCGCGTACTCCCAGCTGGGTCGTCCATGCGGGCGGCTTCATCAGGCAGGGCAGCTCGTTCCAGTCGCTGAGGACCACCCAGCGCCTGGCAGAGTCGATGGCCAGGTCGTCGGCGATGCCGTTGATGACTGCCTGTGGGTTGACGAATGTCATAGTGTCAGCTTGTGATTAATGCATGGCTGACCCCTCCTCCCATGACTGATGAATACACCCCGCGGGGCGCGAAATAGGTTTTCAAATCACTGCGCTGGGGGTCGGCGTTCGATCGCGCAACGGTAAGGACAATCGGCATGAACGACGCGCCGCTTCAGAGCGGGAGCACACCCGCACAGTGCAGCGCAGTGCCTTTGTGAGCGCTGCGCATGCGAGTCCGTGTGTTGGCCCAAGGACAAACCATCGTGCTCGTGAGCCCTGTAGTGTGCGCTGCCCGCTGCATTGCACTCGTGAACGTGCGCCTCTCGAGGTGTCGCAGTGGAAGTTGTCAACTTGATGCATCAGGTTGCATGCCCAACAGCGGCCGCTGTTCGTTCTGAACAAACTGGCTGGGCATCGTACTGATCTTTCCCGCGTCCATCTCGGGAGCGCCAAGGCTTGCTCCGCGCCTGCTTGGCGCACTTCTGTCGGCCGAGCTGCCTGGCAGCAGCACGGGGCAACGACCGCGACCAGGCACTGGAAGGGAAGGGGGGGGGGAGGGGGGCACCCTAAACTCAGAGCGTGAATTACCTACCCCGCTTTCGCTTCCAGGCAAAACCAAGTCATACCACGCGCCTCCTCGGCAAGCGGCCTGACCAGCACAGGCTGCAATTTGGCATCGCTTGGTATCTCTTGGAAGCGAGGGTGGTCAAAAGCGAGGTAGGTTTGTGTTTTCCCTACAAACAGCGAGCTGCAGGGCCCACGCCATGGATACGATGGGGGGACCCACCTCTCCGCAGGCCATCGGCCCGCACCCCCCTCTCTCTCGCTTGGGGCCGCCGCTCTGCCTCTGCGCTCTCTCCCCTCGCTCGGCTCGTGCTGCGGACGGCACGCGCGCGAGCTATCACCGCGTCGTCGTCGTCGTCGTCGTCGTCGTCGTCGCCGTCGTCGTCGTCGTCGTCGTCGTCGTCGTCGTCGCCGTCGTCGCGAGGAGCCCGTGGCGGGGCCTCCCTCGGCGCGGGCCCCGCCTCCGCCCCTCCGCCTCTGCCGCCCCGCCCCGCCGGCCTCCTCCGCCTCCTCCGGACGGCCCGCCCGGCCCGGCCACGCCCCCGCCGCGGCGGAGGCGCGGCCGCGCGCCCCCGCCGAAGCGGCGCGGCGCGCGTCGCGCCGGTCGCCCTCCAGCTGCCTGGGAGTCTGGCGACAGCTGTCGTGCAATGTACACGTGGAGGGGATCCGCGTGTGTCGTATCTTGGGACAGGTATCATTCAGGGGGGAAAAGACACACAGGCACAATGAATCGTCGATCCCCAGGAAAATATGCGAAAATATGGGAAGTGGGGGGGAAGACAAAAGCCAGAAAATATTGAAAAATTTAAGGGGATATTTTTATTTGTGTGTCAGAGTGAGGGGGCCGAACGATCATTCACTGTCCCTGGGTGCGTGGCTGAAGTGGGATTCCGCGGTGCGGATTCGTGTTGTTTTTGTTGTTGTTGTTGTTGTTGTTGTTGTTGTTGTTGTTGTTGTTGTTGTTGTTGTTGTTGTTGTTGATGATGATGATGATGATGATGATGATGATGATGATGATGATGATGTTGTTGTTGTTGTTGGTGTTGTGGTTGTGGTTGTTGGTTGTTGTTGTTGTTGTTGTGGTTGTGGTTGTGGTTGTGGTTGTGGTTGTGTGGTTGTGTGGTTGTGTTTGTGGTTGTGGTTGTGGTTGTGGTTGTGGTTGTGGTTGTGGTTGTGGTGGTTGTTGTTTTTGTTGGTGTTGGTGTTGGTGTTGTTGGTGTTGTTGTTGTTGGTGTTGTTGTTGTTTGTTGTTGTTGTTGTTGTTGTTGTTGTTGTTGTTGTTGTTGTTGTTGTTGTTGTTGTTGTTGTTGTTGTTGTTTGTTGTTTGTTGTTTGTTGTTTGTTGTTTGTTGTTTGTTGTTTGTTGTTTGTTGTTTGTTGTTTGTTGTTTGTTGTCGTCGTTCCACCCGCAACCCGCCCCGCGACCCACACGCGACCCACCCCGCGACCCACACGCGACCCACCCCGCGACCCACCCGCGACCCACCCGCGACCCATCCGCGACCCACGCGACCCACCCTGCGACCCACACCGCAACCCACCCCGCGACCCACCCCGCGACCCACCCCGCGACCCACCCGCGACCCACCCGCGACCCACCCGCGACCCACCCCGCGACCCACCCCGCGACCCACCCCGCGACCCACCCGCGACCCACCCACCCCGCGACCCACCCGCGACCCACCCCGCGACCCCCCCGCGGCCCACCCCGCGACCCACCCGCGACCCACCCGCGACCCACCCGCGACCTACCCCGCGACCGACCACCCGCGACCCAAACCACGTTCAGGGTACAAACCACATTTTTCGGCGCCTGCGGCGGGCATCTTTTGCATTCGTTCTAGGTGGAGAGACCGCGGCCCACCCGCGACCACGTTCAGGGTACAAACCAATTTTTTCGGCGCCTGCGGCGGGCATCTTTTGCATTCGTTCCCGGTGGAGAACCCGCGGCCCACCCGCGACCCAAACCACGTTCAGTGTACAAACCAATTTTTTCGGCGCCTGCGGCGGGCTGCTTTTGCAGGAGGACGAGGAGGAGGAGGAGGAGGAGGAGGAGGAGGAGGAGGAGGAGGAGGAGGAGGAGGGGAGGAGGACGACGACGACGACGACGTCGACGACGACGACGAAAAAGGAGGAGGGGGGAGGATCGGGAGGGGGGGAAGAGGAGGAGGACGACGAGGAGGAACATGACGACAATGGGAGGACGATGATGGAAGGACGAGGGGGGGAGAGGGAGGACGAGGAAGAAGAGGAGGAGGAGGAGGAGGAGGAGGACGAGGTGGAGGAGGAGGACGACGATGACGATTAGGACGAGGACGAGGAAGAGGAGGAGGAGGAGGAGAAGGAGGAGGAGGCGGATGACGAGGAGGAGGAGGAGAGCACCATCGACAGGGAAAGTGGAAGCCACGAGGTCCGCCGGCTTGACGACGCCCGCGCCCGCCCTCTTACTCTTATCCGCAATTGCGGGGTGCTACGTATTTATTTGTGTGTCCTGGGGCCCCTTTAATAATGGGCCTCGCGTCCGCCTGTCGCGCCTGTCGCCCTCCAGCTCGCGGCGATCACGGCGCAGCCCTGTCGTGCTTTTCCTTCCGGCGGGCGCCCGCCACGATTCGCCCACGCGCGTGGCTCGGTGTCGTGGGCGGCAGGCTGGCACTGCAGGGAAGCCGTTGTGGCCTCGGCGGCCCCCCCGCGACGCTCAAGCGACGTCCGTGCAGAGCGCAGGCCAGACCCAGCTCTGACGACTTTCGATGGACTCCCGCCGTAATGCTGTTGCGGCAGGGACACAGGAAGAGAAGGAGGAGGGGGGAGGGAGACGACGAGCGAAAGGAGGCAAAACGAGAAGGAGGGAAAAGATAAATACGACGACGAGGGGGCGAGGAGGAGAAGGAGGAGGAGGAGGAGGAAGAGGAGGAGGACGGATGACGAGGAGGAGAAGAGGAGGAGCAGGAGGAGGAGGAGGAGGAGGAGGAGGACGCCACGCCACTCCACAACGTCTCGTGGGTGCTCTTCTCACCTTTCTTGCCCCGCCACCGCCCCCATGCACCCCTCTTGACCGCCCCGTTCGCCCCGGCGCCCGCCTTTCCGAGCGGGCGAGGTGGACGCCTGCGACGCGCGCGGCGACACATGCCTGCACTACGCGATCAGGGGCCGCTGCGAGGAGTGCCTGGACGCGCTCGCGTCGTGCCCCGGCGCGATCCTCGGGCGTGGGTGCGGGAGCTCTGAGACGGGGGTCAGTGCAAGCGGGGGTCAGTCAGAGCGCAGGATTTCGCAGGATCCTGCAGAGCCACCAGGTTGGCACCCACCTTGCAGGATCCTGCTTGATCTTGCAGGCTCCTGCAGGCTCATGCAAAGCCCGACTGACCCGGGTCAGTAGGCCCCCCGGGAAGAAGGGCGCAGTTCTCGGTCCCCAAAGACCCCCTTTTGGGCCCCAAAGGCCTCCTTCAGGGTCCTTAAAGGGCTCCTTTTCTGCAGCCCTCGCTGCCCCGCCATTTCTCAGGAGGGAAAGAAACACACAGACACAATCCATCGTCGATCCCCAGGAAAATATACGAAAACATGGGACGTGGGGGGAAGACAAAAACCAAGAAAATATAGGAACATTTGGGAATCCTTTTGCTTGTGTGTATTTATCTGTGTGTCTCAGGGCCCCTTCCATTTCGAGCGGCAGAAATAAGAACGGGGTCGTCTGCACCGACACTGGCGCGCAAGCTGCCCGCGTCAGGTCGCGCGCCGGCGCCCTCGTCTCCGGTGCGGCGTGCCGCGCCGGCGGCCCGCGTAGGCCACCGCGCCAGGGCGCCATGCCATCTCGCGCAAGACCCGCGTTTGATCGTCCCTCCTTGATCGCCTCCCTCATGATGCTCAGGAGGGAAAAATCACACAGACACCATCAGTCGTCGCTTCCCCAGGAAAACATTGGAAAACATGGGAAGTGGGGGGGGGGAAGACAGAGCCCCAGAAAACATGAGGAAATATGGGGAGTCTTTTTGTTGGTGTGTACTTATTTGCGTGTCCTGGGGCCCCTTCGAAGGTTCCCCTTCCCCCCCCTCTCCCTGGCGCGCTGCGGGCGGGCGCTCGGCCGTCTCCGCCGCGGGCCCACGCCGCGCCGGCCGCGGGCATCCGCGGCCGACGCCGCGGCGCGCAGTGTTCTCGTGCCCTGCGACGCGGGACCACGCGCGCACACACTCAGGAGGGAAAGAAACACACAGACACAATTAATCGTCGATTCCTACAAAAATATGGGAAAATATGGGAAGTGGGGGGGAAGACAAAAACCCAGAAAATATGAGAAAATATGGGGAATCATTTTATTTGTGTGCATTTATTTGTGTGTCCTGGGGCCCCTTCACACACACACACACACGGGCACACACACACACACACGGGCACAGAAACAATACAAGAAAAGCAGCCCAAAGCAACGCCTCAGCGATGCGACATCAAAGCAGCAACACCAGCAACAACGAGCGCAGCATTACCAGCACGATTCGCAGCAACAACACCAGCAACACCACCACCAACAACAACAACAGCAACAACGCCAATAACACCAACAACAACAGCAACACTGATACCAATAGCAAGCACACCACCACCACCAACAACAGCAGCAATATCAACAGCTATAGCAACATCACCAAATGAATTTACAACAACAACCACCAACAACAACACTCATATGATATAGTTCGCTCTTACCTGCTCGCGTGCAAGCCAACACGCATGCGTCAAAACAACAACGGCCTCAACAACAGCAGCAACACTCATTGGATACTGTTCGCTTATACCTTCTCGCGCCGTCGATACCCGCCCTCTTCGTCTTCGATCGTACCCCCCTTTCTGGGTATATCTTTTTCACGTGCAACGTGTATTTGGTGCAACACCAACAATAACAGCAACAACGCCAACAGCACCAACAACAACAACAGCAGCAATGATACCAACACCAACAACACCAACAACAACAACGACACCACCACCAACAACAACAGCAGCAACACCAACAGCAATAGCAACATAACCAACGGAAATAACAGCAACAACAACCAACACCAACACTCATTTGATATAGTTCGTTCTTACCTGCTCGCGTGCAAGCCAACACGCATACGTCAAAACAACAACGGCCTCAACAACAGCAGCAACACTCATTGGAGACTGTTCGCTTATATCTTCTCGCGCCCGAGTCAGCATTTATATCCCAAACCATCGATACCCGCCCTCTTCGTCTTCGCATGCAACGTGTATTTGGTGCAGCACCTAAGGCAGGGGAGAGAGGAGGCATGGAAGGAACGGACACGGGGGAGGGAGGACGATGGAACACGAGAGGGGGTAGCAGGAGAGGGGGTCGGAACAGAAAGAAAACGTGGCAGAACCAGACGAGCAGATCGGGCGGGCAGAGCCGAGCGGGCGGGTCGGGAAGGCGGGCCCAGGCGGTCAGGTCGAGGTAGGCGGGTTGCTGAAGCGTGCGTGCTGCATACATCGCGAGGAAGTTTGGGCCGATAGCGCGATCCCCAAGAACATCATCAGGAATCCACAGCGACAGCGTGATTCTTGAGTGTCGAGGGCGCGGCGCCTGAACAGACCGGAGGAAGTCCCACGTGAGAGCGCGATTTTTGTATG
>CAUYUJ010015355.1:87500-136947 GCA_963575745.1 Prorocentrum cordatum
TCAGGCAAAACGGGTTGGTCCGGATCCGGTTGTGTTGTTACGATCGGTTTTCCCTTGCAAAAAATAAGCTAAAGTGGACATTTCTTGTTCTAACATAACCAAACTTCAATAATCCCTTGCAAAAAATGAGGTAAAGTGGACATTCGCGCGCGCAAGACGAAATCCTTCCAAAACCTTAGTTGTTCGTAGCGATTTTAACATAAAAACATCAAAAAACCAATGGTTTTTCAAAAAAAATGTCAAAATTTCATCCCGCGCGCTCTTGCGGATTCGTAGGAAACCCAACACTTTTTAAACATTTCTGTCAAACGGGCTTTTGCGAGCAACTTTTTCGAACTTCTGCAACAACGGTTGCGCACCTGCCAGGGCCATCATCCCTGTCAAATAATACCATGCGGGACACATTCGTTTTTTCTTCGCGCGCGCACGCCGTCGTCGTCGGCCGCGGGGCCCTGAATAGTAGCCACGGTCGTCCGCATGCCACGAAGTGAAGTGTCCGAACGTCATAGGGCGGGAAGCTGGGTGTGGGTGGTGGCGAAGAGTCGTTTGGAAATTTGGTAGAGCTTGAACCGGCCCCCCCACAAAGTGGGGGTATTGCCCGCCTCCTATGAAAACCCTGGCACTGGTGAGAACGGAGTGTCCCCACGTGCTAGTAATTGTTGAACATTATTAATTCTAAAGAATAATTATTGTTGGGCCCCCTGGTGCGCGCCCCCCCCGCCGCGCCTAGGCCGCAGCCACGTTTTCATCATTTTCGTGAGGAAGCCTCAGGTAATTCGAGTTGATCAAGATCCGGTTGTTTTGTTGTAATCCGCTTTCCCTTGCAAAAAACACTATAAAATGACATTTCTTGTTCTAATATAATCAAATTTCAAGAATCCCTTGCAAAAAATAAGGTAAAGTGGACATTCGCGCGCGCAAGACGAAATCCTTCCAAAAGCTTAGTGTTCGCAGCGATTTTAACATAAAAACATCAAAAAACCAATGGTTTTTCAACAAAAAAATGTCAAAATCTCATCCCGCGCGCTCTTGCGGATTCGTAGGAAACCCAACACTTTTTAAACATTTCTGTCAAACGGGCTTTTGCGAGCAACTTTTTCGAACTTCTGCGACAACGGTTGCGCACCTGCCAGGGCCATCATCCCTGTCAAATAATACCATGCGGGACACATTCGTTTTTTCTTCGCGCGCGCACGCCGAAATCTCCAAAAACCATTGGGTTCTGTGGGTGTGTACCCCACGCCAGTGTAGTAGCCACGGTCGTCCGCACGCCACGAAGTGAAGTGTCCCAACGTCATAGGGCGGGAAGCTGGGTTTGGGTGGTCGCGAAGAGTCGTTTGGATATTTGGTAGAGCTTGTAATGCCCCCCCACGAAGTGGGGGTATTGCCTGGTGTCGTATGAAAACCCTGGCACTGGGGAGAACACCACGCGTTCGGGTAAAATGATTGTTGTTGTTGTTGTTGTTGTTGTTGTTGTTGTTGTTGTTGTTGTTGTTGTTGTTGTTGTTGAATTCTCATTTCTAAAGATTAATTATTGTTGATCCCCCCCCACCGGTGCATACTGTTTTTCCTCTGTCAAAGTGTGCCCCTCGACGCTCGCACCCTGTTTTTTGACAGGGGAAGTCTTGATGCTCAAACTGGGCCCCTGGCCCCCGGGTTACAACAACGGCTCCCGTTTGAGACTTCCGTGCAATTTAGCCAGGACGCCCGCTCCGGCCCGAGACTTCCTCGCATTTTATTCAGGAGTCGCGCTTTCGTTTGGGACTTCCTTACAACTTATCCAGGAATCGCTCTACCGGCGCTCTGGAGTCGCGCTCTCGCTGGAGACTTGCTTGCAACTTACTGAAGAATAGCCTCGCGTTGGAGTTTCATGCAATTTGCCCAAGCGCCGCGCTCCCGACACCCAGGCACCCAGGAGTCGCGCCCGTTGTGGCCCCACGTGCATGCCCTTCGTGGCCCCGCTGTCGCCATTTGTGTCCCCCTCACTGTCCTACGTGGCCTCAGTGGCCCCATAGTTGCCTTTTGTGGCCCCGCATTATCTGCACTTTGTGGGCCCCGCTCGTTCGCGCTCTTCCTGGCCCCATACGCATTCCCTTCGTGTCCCCGCTGTCGCCCTTCGTGGCCTACTTCGTGCCCTTCGTGGCCCTGCTGTCGTTTTCTCTCGCTCTCGCTTTCGCTCGTCGTCGCCGTCGTCTTCGACGTCGTCGTCGTCGTCGTCGTGGTCGGTCCCCTGTCCGTCCCTCTTGGGGTCGGGTCGACGGTCCGCGGCCGCCCCGCCGATCAGCGCTGCCACTGGCCAGGCCGACGGTCCGCGGCCGCCCCGCCGCTTGCCGGGGCCCGGCCTGCAGGGAAGAAAGGTCTACCCCCCAAAAGGGGCTCGATCGAAAAAGAAGAGGGCGGGTATCGAGGGTTTGGGAAATACGCGTTATTGGACGCTCGAGAAAATAAGGGCGGTCAGTCTTAAGATTATTATTGTTGTTGTTGTTGTTGTAGACTGGGGGCCGGCCGCATAGTTTGGTGACGCGTAGTTTGCCCTTGAACAATACAGGGTGCGAGCCACCGGGGGAACGTTCGAATGTCAAAATGCAATAGTTATCGTGGGGGGACCAGCCAGAAGTATAGAAATAATAGTTCGAACAAAACAACAGCAACACTCATTTTAAGACTGTTCGCTCTTATGCGCCCGCGTATCATTCAACACGTATACCCAGAATTTTCGGTACCCATCATTATCGTCTTCGACATGATCCCGTTGGGGGTCTATCTTCCTTGCCTGCAACGTGTAGTTCGTGCAGCATGTAAGGCAGGGGACGAGAGGACGGATGGAAGGAAGGGAGAAGGGGGGAGGAGGATGGAACACGAGAGAGGGCAGCAAACACGTGGCATAACCAGACGGGCAGTTCGGGCGGGTATACCTTCCCGGGCGGACCCAGGTGGGCAGGTCGAGCAAGCGGGTTGCTGAAGCATGCGTTTCTGTGCGTGAGTCGCGAGGAAACCTTGAGCGACAACGCGATTCTAAAATAAATCTTGTGAGGATGTCCAGAACGACAGCGTGATTCCAGAGTGTCGCGGGCGCGGCGCTTGAATCGATTGCGAGGAAGTCCCAAGCGACAGCGCGATTCAAGAATGTTGAAAGCGCGACGCCAGAGTAAACTCCGAGGAAGTATTCGGCGAGAGCGTCATTCTTGGATACATTGCAAGTAACTCCCCTGCGACATCGCGATTCTTCCATACATTGCAAGGAAGTGTCAGGCGGGAGCCTTTGTTGTTGTAAACCGGGGGCCAGGGGCACAGTTTGAGCAGGAATACCTCTCCCGTTAAAATACAACGTGCGAGCCCCGGGACGGGCACTTCATTTGAAATGCGCATCTGTTGTTGGAGAGGGGACCAACAATAATTCTTCAACACCAACAACACCAACAACAATCATTACAACATTGTTCGCTCGTATTCGCTCGCGCGCCATGCAACACGTATATACCAAACCCTCGATACCCGTTTTCTTCGTTTTCGATCGTACTCCTTTGTGGGTATAACTTCCTGACCTGCAACGTATATTTCAGGGAGCACCTAAAGCAGGGAAAGAGAGGACGGATGGAAGGAAGGGACAAGGTGGAGGGAGGAGGATGGGGCACGAGAGAGAGAGAGAGAAACACAAAAATTAGAAAGAGACGAGAGAGAGAGAGATAGAGATAGACAGTAGCAAGAGGGGGTTAGGAACAGAAAGCACGTGGCAGAACCAGACTGGCAGAGCGGGCGGGTAGACCTTAACAGGCGGGTCGGGGAGGCGGGCCCGGGCGGCCAGGTCGAGCATGCGGGATGCTGACGCGTGCGTCCCGCATGAATCGCGAAGAAGCCTTGAGCGACAGCAGCGCGATTCCAAAATAAATCTCGCGAGGGAATCCACAGCGAGAGCGTGATTGCGCGGCGTCCGAATAAATAGCGACGAAATTCCACGCGAGAGCGCGGTTCCTGCATACATTGTGAGGACGTCCCGCGCGAGAGCGTGATGTGGGGATCAATTGTGAGGGAGCATCAGGCGGGAAGCGTTGATGTTGTAAATTGGGGGCCAGGGGACGCAGGTTTGGTGACACCTCGCTTTCACTTGTAAGCAACAGGGTGCGAACCCCGGAAGAAGCATTCCCATTGACAAATGCACTGGTTACCGGGGAAGGGGGATTAACAGCACGTATTCTTTGAACGTGAGATTTCAAACAGATGAACAACAGCAACAGGTTCAATATTGGTCGTTCTTACCTGTTCGCGAGCCGCTGAACCCGTATATCCCAAACCCTCGGTACCCGCCTTTTTTCGTCTTAGATCGTACCCCTTGTGGA
This sequence comes from Prorocentrum cordatum, assembly GCA_963575745.1. Lineage (NCBI taxonomy): Eukaryota > Dinophyceae > Prorocentrales > Prorocentraceae > Prorocentrum > Prorocentrum cordatum. The sequence continues at coordinate 91,838 of CAUYUJ010015355.1, forward strand.
GGTGTATCTTCCTTACGTGCCGCGTGTAAGTGGTGCATCCTATGGAAAAAAAAGTGGGTAAGAGGACGGATGGAATGGGGAGGCAGAAAGATGGCACACGGGGTTTGCAGGAGGGGTGCCAGGAACAGAGAGCAAGAGAGCACCTGGCAGAAACACACGGGCCCATCGGGCGGTCAGATCCTAACGGGCGGGTCGGGAAGCCCAGCCCAAGCGGCAAGGTCGGACACGTGTGTTGCTGAAGCGTGAGTATTGCATGAACAGAGGAAGTCCCCAGCGATAGCGCGATTCCCAAGTATACCGTGCGAAATCTACAGCGAGAGCGTGATTCGTGAGTGTCGAGGGCGCGGTGTCTGAATAAATTGCGAGGGCGTCCCACGCGAGAGCGCGATTCCTGCGTCAATTTCGAGGAAGTCCCGCTCGACAGCGCGATTTTTCAATATATTGTGAGGAAATAGGACGCGGGAGCCGTTGTTGTTGTTGTTGTTGTAACTCGGGAGCCAAATTGCAGCCTGGTGGCGCCATCTTCATTGTGAAAGGACCGGGCGCTTGCCCCGGGAGCGGCACTTCAATGGAAAACATACATTGCTTACCGAAGGGGGGATCAACAAGTATTTATTGGAATGGCCTCCGGCCAGTGCCGCCGATCCGGGGCGCTCCGGATGATGATGATGATGATGATGATGATGATGATGATGATGATGATGATGATGATGACGATGATGATGATGATGTTGATGATGATGATGTTGATGATGATGATGATGATGATGATGGTGCTGGTGATGATGATAATGACGATGACGACGATGACGGCGATGACGATGACGATGACGATGACGATGATAACGATGACGATGATGATGATGATGATGATGACGATAATGCTGATGATGATGATGATGATGATGATGTTGCTGCTGGTGATGATGATGATGATGATGATGATGATGATGATGATGATGATGATGCTGATGCTGATGCTGATGATGATGATGATGCTGATGCTGATGATGATGATGATGATGATGATGATGATGATGATGATGATGATGATGTGATGGTGATGGTGATGGTGATGGTGATGATGATGATGATGATGATGATGATGATGATGATGATGATGATGATGATGATGATGATGATGATGATGATGATGATGATGATGATGATGATGATGATGATGATGATGATGATGATGATGATGATGATGATGATGATGATGCTGATGTTGAGGCAGCTTTTGAGCTTCTTGGGGGCCTTTGGGGGGTCCTTGGGGGCCAGTTCGGGCCTCTTGGGGCGTCTTGGAGCCTCCTGGGGGCCTCCTGGGCCGTCTTGGGCCCTTCTTGGGCCGTCTTGGAGCCCTTTTGGGCGCCTCTTGGGCCCGTCCTGGAGCCCTCTTGCGCCGTCTTGGGGGCCTCCTGGGCCTGCGTAAGCCCTTCGTAGGCCGTCTTGGAGCCTTTTTGAGGGCCCCTTGAGCCGTTTTGGACACTGTGAAGGCCCAAGAGGCGAACATGCTGAAAATGCAGGTTTTCCTCAGGGAAATCTGTGGACCCCCCTCCCCCGCTACCCCGGCAGAGCCACCCCGGCCCACCCCCCCCTTCAACTCACACGCCGGATCGGCGGATTTTCCAAACATGGGAGTTCACGAACGACAGCAACAGCAGCAACAACAAGAACAACACCAAACACACGAATCGAGACGACGCGAACGATCACGCGCGCGCAAAATGCAGCAATGCGCGAGCACTCGTGCGCCCCCCCCCCCCCCCCCGTCCCCCTCCGCCCAAAGAAGGGGGGCGGAGGAGGGCGGCCCCGAGGCTCCACGAGGGGGGACGTCCTGCCCTGCCCCTCCTCCGTGTAAGGCGGGGGAGCCGTGCAGCAGGAGGCCCCCACCAGCGCCACCAGGAGTTGGAGGCGCTCGAGTCCCCCCCCCCTTCCTCCTCCTCCTCCTCCTCCTCCTCCTCCTCCTCCTCCTCCTCCTCCTCCTCCTCCTCCTCCTCCTCCTCCTCCTCCTCCTCCTCCTCCTCCTCGCCCCGCACGGCTTTACACAGCTCGCGGTGGGGGGGGGGGCCACGATGGGCCACCTTGGCTGCCTCGATGCACACCCGTTTTGGGACGCAACACGTGCCGTGCTCAAAACGTCCGTGTCAACACGCTGCGTGTTGGCTCAGAGTATGGGCCCACGTTTTGGCGAGCGCTTCGCGTCAGACCCACGTTGTCAGTCTGCGCGTCGAGTTCCGTATCCGTATCGGTACGCTACGTGTGGCGTGTTACGTGTCGGGGCAGCTAAGTGGGCCACAGGTTGCTGGGCCCAGGCCCCCCCTCCACTTCTACCTCCTCTCCCCCCCTTCCACTTGTGGATAGCCCGAAGCCTTTGCCCCTCATTGACTGACCGATTCCGTCCGTGACGTGACGCTAGGCCCTGGGTTTTCGCTCATTTGTTCGTGGTCCGGCTCGGCAGGCCATCGTGCATCATGGATTGGCAACCCTAGATGGGTCATGATAGCCCGTCAGTTTCCCATGTCGCGCCAGATGCCGATGAAAATTGGAGAGCGTGGTGGTTGGGTTTGCTGAGGACACGTTTGGCCGCCAGTTTTTTTTCTTGAAGCTGGTGTGCATGCATACTTGAAGAGCGCCTTGGCTGGGCTTGCTGGGAGGAGGATGTCTGGGCGCTGATGATCCAGCACAAAGACGCTCGTGTGAACAAGCATTATAAGTCGTCTAAGCTCGAAGGACATTTTTTTGCAGCGCGCGTGTTGTCGACACGTGTGGGCTTGATTTGAAGCTAGCCGTAGCCATATTTGGCCCAAGGGAGAGGTCGATTCGTGACAACACCGTGCGTGCACACGTTGCGGCGAAGACGGAGGGGCTCACATTGTCACATGCATTGCCGTACGTAGCCAGGTGTGGCCGCCCAACGCAGAAATATGTAAATGAGCCAAGGTTAGGGGAAGAGGGGTAGCCACACTTACTCACACGCTGCGCGCACATTCACATTCCCACTCTTGCCTCCCGCCTTCTCCTCCTCCTTCTCATCCTTCTCCTCCTTCTCCTCCTTCTCCTCCTTCTCCTCCTCGCCGTCCCTCCTTCCCCCCCGCCTTCCCTCCTCTCGCCTTCACCCTTTCCTCCGTTCCCCTCATCCCCTTCTCCCTACCCCTCCCGTCCCCCCCCCTCCTCCTCCTCCTCCTTCTTCTCCTCCTCCTCCTCCATTCCTTTTTCTTATGAATAATTCCTCCCTGTTGCACCCTGAGGCCAGTTTTTAGGGCGGACCGGGCGTTTCGCTTGAGACTTCGTCACCATTCGTGATTCTAAAGCTTAAACGTTGGCAACCGCTTCACAGATGGAGGGTCGTTTTCAAAATGTGGCTCTCGCCTTAGCGCCGCGCACATTCGTTTGAAATGTGGCTCTCGCCTTAGCGCGCCGCGCGCATTCGTTGTGATACATTGCAAGAGTTTCACGGATTGAGGGCGACACGTTTTCAAATTGTGGTTCTCGCCTTAACGCCGCGCATATTTTTTATACACGTTCGCAAGAGTTTCACGGATTGAGGGCGACCCGTTGTCAGCATTGGTTCTCGCTTTCGCGTCGCGCACATTCGTTTAAACAAATTGCAAGTGTTCCACGGATGAAGGGCGTCCCGTTTTCAAAATGTGGCGTTCTCGCCCTACCGTTGCGCATTTTCGTTTAACACATTTGCACGAGCTTCATGGATTGAGGGCGACCCGTTTTCAAAATGTAGTTTTCGCCTAAGCGCCGCGCACATGCGTTTTCTAAATTTACAAAAGTTCACGGGTCCCCAGGATCAGTGCACGAGAAACGGTGTTTCGGGAGGATTCCAGATTATGCGGGTGCAACAGTTACGTTGATTTGCGGTTGACGCCCTAGGAATGGCGCTTTCGCACGATTCAGGATCACCAAGGCGCAACAGTCAGGTTCATCCGTGGCATTGGAATCCCGAGACCAATGTTTTGGCATGCTTCAGAGCTCTCAATCGGTTGTCTTCCAACGAGGAAGTTCCCTCAATGGAAATGAACCGTTGTAGGGGCCTATGAAGAGGGAGCTTGGGGGAAGGGTTTTTTCCAATATCGTTGGTGACTCTTGGGTTTGCATTGGTCCTCCTCTCTTCCTCCCTCTCCTCCTCCTCCCCCTTGTTCGTCCCGCCCATCCCTCCTCCGCCCACCTCCCCCTGCAGAGGGCGGAGGAGCGGAGGGCGGATGGAGTAAGGAGGGAGAGAGAGAGGAGAAGGGAGGAGAAGGAAGCGGGGGAGCCTTGGGATGGAGGAGAAGGGACGTGGGGAGCCAAGCCCCCCCACCTCCCCATCGCCAAATTGTTGAGAGGTAAGAGAAGGTAGAGGATAGGGGGAGCCCCCCCATCGCCCCATTGTTGGGAGGTAGGAGAAGAGAAGGGTGGGAGCCCCCCCATTGTTCTGTCAGACATCTCCCGATCTGACTTGTTCACTCCGCGATCCCAGAGCTTCCGTTTGGACTGCTGCGCTATCTCGATGTTGGACGCCACAAGTTTGAACGATCTTTGACCATTCGCTAGGCTTCCTTAGAAATTTTCCGGGAGACTCGGATCTTAGATTTTGCTTCCTGGGTCCCGGGTCCATTTTCGGGTGCCCTGAAGCCCGAAGACCCAAGCGCCCTAACAGCAGCAAGGGTGAAGAGGTGTGGTCGAAGTCGAAGAGTAGGAGGCCAGCTACAGCCAGACCGAGGTATACGATGGAGGTCGGTTTGGGGAGGGTACCCTGGAGTTCTCCGTGTTTGTTGGATGTTCTTATGCAAGCGGATGTTCTGTTCGTTTTGGCTGGCGGAGGGTCTCATGTTTTTGAAGGATGTTCTTCTGGCCTGGGTCCGACTGTGTATGGGGACAGGGGTTTCCCCAGGGATCGTGACCGTCTCCACCAAACGTGTAGCCAGCACTGCGGCGACGGCGCCTGGAACGAATCGTGAGGAAGCTTTGGGCGGAACCGCCGGCCCGGAGAAGCCGATATGGGACTCCCCGTCCCCCCTGTGGGGCTCGTCTGTGGTGCGGATTCTCTTCCTCCTCCTCCTCCTCCTCCTCCTCCTCCTCCTCCTCCTCTCTCGAACAGAGCCCTCTGACGAGACGCTGTTCGGGCCGTGTCCTGCCGCCGGAGGCCACCTTCACACCCAGCCTCGGCTCCTCCCTCGGAGCCCTTCCCGACGCCGACCTCGCCGCCACTGCTGCCCGCATCCTCGCAGGAGGGCGGCGCGAGCCGAGGAGGAGCCTGGCCACGAGGAGGGGCAGGAGCAGGAGGAGCACGAGCAGGCGTGTTGTTTTTGTTGTACCTCCGGCAGGACCTTTGCAGCGACACGCTCGTCGGGGCAAAAACGCCGCGACGCGCTCTTGGGAGGAAAGCCCTGCCTCGCTCCTCCGCGCCCTGTCCTCGCCCGCCCGCCCCCCCCCCCCCCCCAAACAGTTGGGCCGAACGAAAGGGGGGGATAGGGAAAGGGCGGGGGGTACGAAATCTGCTGCATGCAGCTGGTTTCGGCCCCGCCGCCAGGCCCATTCCTCGATGCACGTGGACGCCTCCCGGCGCCGGGAGGCGCTGGGAACATCAGCCACGTGAGCGGATTCTCTACGCTACCCTGTGCTGTCCCCCCCTTTCTTTCCAGGCGATCCGCGCCGTGTCCTCGCCCGCCCGCCCCCCCCCCCGCCCCGCCCTGTCCTCGCCCGCCCGCCTCGTCCTCCTCCTCCTCCTCCTCCTCCTCGCCCTCCTCCTCCAGCTCGTCCTCCCCCTCGTCCTCCGCATTGGCCTTTCCCTCCTCCTCCGCAACTTCCTGGCCCTCCTTAGTCCCATCGAGCCCTCGGGTCCCCTCGCCTGCTCACGCCCCCGTCCCCCCCCCCCCCCCCCCCGGAACAGGCGCGAGGGGGCTGCTGCAGCCCGAGGCGCGGGGCGGCCGCGCCGAGGAGCGGGCGCCGGCCGGCGTCGCGGGCGGAGGCGGAGGGTGTCTGGGCATCGCTCGAACGTTTTTTTTTTTTTTTTTTTTTTCGGCGAGGGCCATCGAGGAGCGTTTTGCTCACCTCGGGGGAAAGAACAACAAAAAAAGCACGCGCGAAACCGAAACATGCACAGGGGTTGGACGTCCGAGCGATGGCGAGGTGTAGGTGGTCGGGGCGGGGCGCAGATCAGGAGCAACGATGCGAGGGGGGTAGGCTCGAAGAAGAACAACAACGCATAAACATAAGCTTTTGGCGCTCCGCGCGGACTTCTTGGATCCGCGGGGGAGGAGGAGGGGGATGGACGGGCATGGAGGTGCAGTATCCAGGGGCCCGAGGGGGCCGCAGGAGGGCCTTCCTCGTCCTTTTCCTCCTCCATGCAGGAGGGCCGCCCTCCTCTCTCCTCCCACCCTCCCCTCCTCGTCATCACCCCTCCCTCCTTCTCCTCCTCCTCCTCCTCCCTCTCCTCCTCCTTCGCTCTTTTCCCATTCTGCCCCCCCCCCCCCCCTCTCTCTGTCTCTCTCTCTTTCTCCCCCCCCTCTCTTCGGGGAGTGGAGGAGTGGCTTGGAGAGACCCGTCGGCTCCAGTTTTCTCCGACGACGCCCGCCTTTGGCGCCGTCGTCGGTGGTTCGCCTGCGCTCGGATCTCTTCCGTGCACGTGTGCTGCCGTCTCTCAGGTCGGGCCTGTCCCTGTACAGCGGGGATGCTCCAAAATAATCCAAAAATAGTATGGGGAGGATTTCGGGGAGTATTTTATAGGGTATGTTTATTTTTTCGCCCAAAATGCCCCTGTAGGGGGACACGCCCGAGCTAAGCCTTCCCGCTCGCCGAGCTGTGCGCGCTCCTCTTGTCCATCCCGCCCTGCACGCCGAACGTTCCCTTCTCGGCGCGCTCGGGCGCGCAGGTGCGTTCCCTGTCTCCCCCCCCCTCCCTCCATCTCCTTTGCCGCCTCTCCGTCCCTCTCTTTTCCTCCTCTTCCTCCTGTCGTCCTCCATCTTACTCTCCTTCCCTCCAGCTCCCTTTTCTCTCACTCCTCCTCCTCCTCCTCCTCCTCCTCCTCCTCCTCCTCCTCCTCCTCCTCCTCCTCCTCCTCCTCCTCCTCCTCCTTTCTACCCCCCTTCTCCCCTGCCCGCCCCAGAGGGGCCCGAGGATGGAGGCGGGAGAGGAGGAGGAGGAGGAGGGAGAAGGAGGGAGGGCCTGCACCCTCCTGCCCGAGCCCACGCCCACACAGACCCGCGTGCAAGCATCCCCCGCGCCCACATCCGGCGGCGAGGCGAGGCGGGGAAGTGAGAGGGAGAAGGCCTTCCCAGAAGGCGCCGGGGCTTCTGAGACTTGGCATCGCTCGGACGTGTGCATTTTCCCTTCGGCGAGGGCCACCGAGGAGCATCCTTGATCATTTATCGACAAAAAACCACGCACGAAACCGAAAAAAAACACGGAATGGACGTCCGAGCGATACCCAGGAGAAGCCCTCGCGGCTTCTGAAAAGTCCTTTGCGTCTTCGGGGAAGGCTCAGAGGAGCAAACTTCTCCAGGTGACTCTCGAGCCTGCTGGAAGGACCGCCCCCCTTCGCATTTCCCCCCCCCACCCCCCTGGGCTCGCCGCCGATATATGTTATCACCAGCCCGCGCCCACGCGAACACATACATTCCCCACTCAGTGCTTGCACTGAAGGGGTCGTAGCGGAAGTTGAAAGATTTGGGCTTGTTTCCCGGGTTTTGGGTTCCGGGTGCCCGGGTTCTCAGTTATTGGTTCCCGGCCGATTTCGGTGGGTTTGGGGGTGCCCGGGTTCCTGGGTTCCCTGTCGATCTCCGCAGCGAAAACCATCCACTCATTGGGTGTTTTCCTCTGGTGTAATATATATATATATATATATATATATATATATATATATATATATACATACATACATACATACATACATACATACATACATACATACATACATACATACATATAACGGCGCACCGGGTCCGGCGCACCGGGTCTGGGGGCCCGGGGCCGGGACCTCGACAACAAATGTGGGCCCCGGGGTCCCCGGAGGCTCGTCGGGGCTTGCCAGAGGCCTCCCCGGTCAGACAAGACGGCCCAAGACGCGCCCAAGACGGCCCAAGAAATTTCCAAGAGGCCTCCAAGAGGGCTCCAAGATGCTGAAGATGGCCTCCAGACGTCCAAGGACGCCCCCAAGACGCCCCAAGAAGCCTCCAACATGCGTCCCAAGAGGGCCCCTAGACGCAACAAATTGCCCATTCCTTTCGTAAAACGTACATTTTTCACAAAGTCGCCTTTTGGGCTTTCCGACGTTACAGGACGGCCCAAGAGGCGCCCAAGACCGCCCCAAGACGGCCCAAGAAGCTTCCAAGAGGGCCCCAGGACAGCCCAAGAGGGCCCCAAGACGGCCCAAGAGGGCCCAAGAGGGGGACCACGAACCGCAAGCTCGAGCCTTCCGCCCCAAGAGGCCGCCAGGAGGGCCCCAAGGAGGCCCCTCAAGAGGCCCCAGGAGACCCCCAAGAGGCCCAAAGGAGGCCCCGAGAAGCCCCAAATCGGCCCCCAAAATGCTTCGAACCTGCTTCCAGGAGGCCCCCGACAGGTTCAGAGGCTCCCGAGAAGCTACGTCAAACTCCCAGCGAGCGGCCGGACGAGGCCCCCACAAAATCACAAGAGGGTTCCAGTATTTGTATCCTTCAGCGCTCTCTGGCCTTCTGCCCCCTGCCCCCTTCCCTGCGACTTTCGTTGACTCAAGCTCGCCTCCTAGCTAGAACCTAAGCGCGCGCGAAGCGCGCGCGTGGTTCTAGAGTATATATATATATATATATGTATAAACACCTGAGAAAACCGGAATCAGTGGATACATTGAAAATTAATACTCTGGATCTTGAGATCGATGGTGAGATCGATCATGAGATCGATAGTGGAATCGATAGTGAGGACAATTATAAGGCCGATCGTGAGACCGAGAGAGAATCGATTCAATGAGATCGATAGTGAGATCGATCGCGAGATCGCTCATGCGATCTCTAGTGAGATCGCTTGTGATATCGATAGTCAGATCGACTGTGAGATCGATGGTGAGATCGATAGAGAAGTCGGTAATGAGATCGATGGTGAGACCGATCGATAAGATGATCGACCAGGAACCCGGGAACCTGGGAACCTCGCCGCCCTCCGAAATCGGCCCGGAACCCGGAGCCGGGAACCCGGGAGCCCAGCGTGCGACCAAAATCGGCAGGAAACGTTCGCCAAATCCTTCACCTTCCGCGAGGACCCCTGCAGTGCAAGCACCGATTGGGGAATCTCTAGATGTAGATATATGGAGATTTTCCTCCCTCCCAGCGCCAGGCGGGTGCCTCTCGGTCGGGCGGGGGGGCAGACGAGCAGTCCGCCCGACCCCGGCGGCACCGGGGCGGGCCCGCCGTGTGCTCCCCAGGGCAGGAGCCGATCGCTCTGCTGCCCGCTGGCCCCGTGCCTCGGGCGTGGGCCAGAGGCCTCCCGGATGCCTGTTCGGGCCTCCCGGGATGGCTCTTGGGGCCCTCTTCTGGGATGACCGTGGGGGGTTCCTAAGTGGATAGGGGGGTTACAAGTGGATGCCAAGGCGGGTCTATAGCTGGCCCAACCTGGCTTATAAGTGGGTTACGAGTGCCCTAAGTAGCTTAGGAGGGGTCGATAGCTCGGCTGAGTGGGCGGAGCCCACCTGGCCCAGATCGTTAACCCCCCTAAGCTACTTAGGGCACTTGTAACCCTCTTATAAGCCAGGTTGGGCCAGATATAACCCACCTTGGCATCCACTTGTAACCCCCCTATCCACTTAGGAACCCCCACGGTCATCCCAGTTGGACGCAGGATGGAGGACTCTCGAGCCTCAAGCGTAGAGGGCTCTCAGAGGCTCCGAGGGCGCACCACGCAGTCCCTCGCGGCACGGTGGCGGATCCCATCCGCCAGCCCCGTGGCCCTTGCTATACCTGGACCTCCCCGAGAGTCATACGACACGACCGCATGCCACGAAACCGGCCCTAGAGGCACGCGATGGCACGCGGGGATCCCAAGAACGTCCGGGCCTTGGCCCCTTAGAGAGACAGTTTCGATTCTCAGGGCTGGGAATCGCTCTGGAGGACGTGGGGGGCACCTCATTCCGTGCCTCGGGACACGGTGGCGGATCCGATCCGCCAGTCCGCTCGCTCCTGCCATCCTTGGCGGCGAGCGCAAGGACATGGCGGCCGAGCGGCGGGAGCGGCCTTCTGAGAAGGCGGGGCGGGGGGCTTCCGAGAAGGCGAGGGAGATTCCGAGACGCACCCCCATATCTCAGAGGCCTCCTCAGAGACTTGGGGCGCTTTCAAAAAGGCCTCCTAAGCGGGAGGAGGGCGTCTGAGCTTCTGAGAAGGCATGGCGGGGACCGAGACGCCCCCCATCGGCTTTTCTGAGGCCTCCTGAAGGGCCTCCCCGGCGGTTCCTCAAAGGTCCCTGGCGTCGCGCACAGGGGTGGTGCTGCTGCTCCTGCTGCCCCCTGCTGCTCCCGTCCGTCCTCTCCCCCCGTCCCTCCTCCTCCTCCTTCGCCTCCTCCTCCTCCTCCTCCTCCTCCTCCTCCTCCTCCTCCTCCTCCTCCTCCTCCCCCTCCTCCTCCTCCTCCTCCTCCTCCTCCTCCCCCTCCTCCGCCACCTACAGTCAACCCGCATTGTAAGGAGCCGCTCTCCAAGGCTACCCTTGCATCCTTCCCCTTCGGCCCATCCTTGGCCGCTTTCGCTGGCCGCGCCCCGCTCGCAAAGTGCCGACATTGCCTTCCCAGGCCCTCGCATCCTCATCGTGCGCCCTTCTTGTGCGGGCTGACTGTGCTCCTCCTCCTAGCTCGTGCTGGGACTTGCCCTGGAGCACGTGGGTGGCAAAGAGGAAGCTCCCTCCAGACAGTTCCATCTTCATCCTCTTCTTCTGAAGGGTCCAGGGACACACAAATACATAGACACACATAAAAGGATGCCCCATACTTTCCTATATTTTTTTGGATTTCGTCTTCCCCCCCACTTCTCATATTTTCCTATATTTTCATGGGAGTCGACGATCAATTGTGTCTGTGTGTGTTTCTTTCCCTCCTGATTCATGCACCGCTACTTTCGCCCTCGCTGGCGCTGAGCTGCCAGTCGCCCCGTGCCGCGCCTAGGCGAGCTGACCCCCAGGAGCTACGGGCGCTCCTCCTCCTCCTCCTCTTCCTCCTCCTCCTCCTCCTCCTCCTCCTCCTCCTCCAGTTGTGTTCGGTTCTCGTGTCAGTCACCGCCTGAGGTTCTCTGCTGTGGGCCCTTCTCCACAGCTCTTTTCCCCGCCACCTGCGGGCATCTTGCCGAGTTTTTCATTACGCTGACGTGCCGCATTTCTTTGCACGATTGGCCCATGATAGTATGACTGATAACAACACAGGATCTGCCATTTGTCGTGTGAGCTATATGGGGAGCGCGCGCGCGTTGCACGACTCACAGGACAGCAATAGAAGGACGAGGACCGAGGCCGCATGCTCGAGGAGGAAATGGGGGTGGGAAAGGTGGGGCAGGACTAGAATGGGCAGCGGGGCCGAACATTTACCGCGACAGCAGCAGTGCGGCGACGGAGGGAGAAAGAAGACGACAACGAAAGCGGCAGGATGCGGAAGGAGGGTGGCGATCATTTCTCCAGCGGCGCGCTGGACAGGCAGCGCGGCCCGTGCCATCTCGCCCTGGCGCTCCGAAGGGGCTAGATGTTCACAGCTCGTGCAAGATGCAGAAGCGAGCGAGGCCGGTCTCGCCCGCCAGGTTCTCCGCTTGCGCTGTGCAGTCCGGGAGGTGGATGCCCGCAGGCGCGCCGCCAGATCTCTGGGCGGCCCGCGGGAAAAATAAACCACGGCGAATGTGAACCCGCGTAGGACGTCACTGCGATGGACCCCCGGCAACTCTCGACAGTGGCGACAGCTGCGCACCTTGCATATCCCAAGGGATGGCGAGGTCTTATCTGCATCCGAGCCTGGCGCCACTCCGCTAGACTCCCCAGCAGCAATCGGCGACAAATTCGCAGCGCGCAGCCTCCCAGGGATGGCGAGGTCCAGCCTGAGTCTGCGTATGACGTTTCCGCTGGACATCCGAGCAACCTTCGAAAGTGGGACAGTTGCGCAGATCGCAACCCCCAGGAATGGCGAGGTCGAACCTGAGTGGGCGTATGGCGTCTCCCCGCTGGACCCCCCGTTTGCTTCGAATGTGGCGACAGCGTTGCAGCTCGCAGCCCTCCCATCGATGGCGACGTTTGATACGAGTTTGCGGTGGGGCGTCACTTCGCAGGGCGCCCCAGCAGCCTTCGCGGGCGGCGGCAGTTTCACAGCGCGCAGCACTCCCGGGAACGGCGAGGTCTCATCCGATCCTGCGGCGGGGCGTGTCTCTGGTGGGACCCCCCAGCAGCCTCCGACAGTGGCAATCGTTCCGCAGTTCGCAGTCCCCCGGGCGATGGCGAGGTCTAATCTGAGTTTGCGGCGGGGGTCATTCCGCTGGAACGCCCCAGCAGTCCTTGACAGTGGCGAGTGTTTCGCAGCTCGTGACCCACCTAAGAATGGCGCGTTCTAGCCTGAATCTGCGGCGGGGCGTCACTCCGCTAGACTCCGTTGCTGTCTTCGATGGTGGCGACAGTTTCGCAGTTCGCTGCCCGCCACAGGGGTGGCGAGGTCGAATCAGAGTCTGCAGCTGGCCGTCACTTCGCTGGGCCCCAAACAGCCTTCAAACATGGCGGCAGTCTCGCAGTTCGCAGCCCTCTCAGCGCGAGTCAGCGGCGGGGCGTCGCTTCGCTGAACCCCCCAACAGCTTCGGAAGTGGCGATTGCTCCGCAGTTCGCAGCCCCCTGAAACGATCGAACGTAGGACGGCGAGGTGGGACGCCGGGTGGCAGGCAAGAGCGTGCCAGGTAAGACGCAACAGAGACAACGATTATGGAAGACAAGAGGCGGGAAGATGACGGGGTCGAGACCGCACAGCGGTTCATCCAAAGCGAAATCCAACGCAGGATGGTTGGGAAAATGTCCTCCTTGTCATCCTTTCCCTCCTCCTGCTCCTCCTCTTCCTCCTGTCCCTCCTCCAAGTCCTCATGTTCCTCCTCCTCCTCTTCTTGTTGCTCCTCCTTCTCCTCCTCTTGCCTTCTCCTCCTCCTCCTCACCCTCCTCCCCCCTTTCCTCCTCCTCCTCCTCCTCCTTCTCGTTATCCTTCTCCTTTTCCTTCTCCTTCTCCTTATCCCTCTCCTCCTCTCCCTGCTCCCTCCTTTTACTCCTCTACTTCCTCCTCCTCCTCCCTCCCTATCCGTTTGCCCCTCCCCCTCCTGTTCCTCCTCCTCCACCTCCTCCTCCTTTTTGGGGGCCCGCTGTGTACTGCGCCGTGATGGCTTTGTACGCCGAGCAGTGGCGGCGAATCTGGAAGCTCATTTACGACATCGGCATCGACCACATCCACTTCCTCAAGGTCAAGGCCCACCAGGCGATCAGGATGGCCTACGGTACGATCGAGAAGAGGCTGGCGCTCGGCAACAGGGCAGCCAACCTCGAGGCCAAGAAAGGGCAGCGTGCCGCCCATGCAGTGCGCCCATCGACGTGGAGTGGCACGCCGCTCGCACGGACACAGTCAACAAGATGGCGGGATGGGCGGCCATGGCGCGCGGGCTGGCCAACAGCGAGCCGCGAGACAGTACATGCAAGCAGCTGCTGCAGCGGGCCAGCAGACACGAGGAGCTCGAAGGCCACGTGCGCGCTCCGCGCCCACGCCAGGCAGGCCCTGCCGGCGCTGCCGACGCGGCAACCGTGCAGCTTGGCGCCGAGCAGCCAGGCGACATGTGCGACTCGCCGTGCACGGTGCCGACGCAGGCGGACGAGCACCATGAGACGCAGCGCGTAGCCAGGGTCTCGGTGGCGAGGTGGATCGACGACCTCAGGGGCGAGGCGTTCTGAGGCGAGGAGAGTTCATGGACTGGTGCGAGGCCTACATCAGGGCCATGATGCAGCTGCCGAAGTACAGCGCGCTGAGAGAATGGTACTTGCACCCCAGCCTCGAGGGCCACATGTTCAGGCCCCTGGACCAGATCATCTGCGAGGCGAACGAGGTCGACTGGCTGGCCGTGGCAGAGCACCATTACTCCGCGCTCGGGGCCTTGCGCGGAGGATGCTCGGCGACTCAGCTGCAGCCCCATGGCCCCGAGCCATACCGAGGCCACGACGTGCTCCACAGCAGCGGCGGCGTGCGGGCGCAGGGCGCGTCTGGGATGCAGGCAGTGGCGGCAATGGCGGCCGCTGCGTGGAGCGCCTGCAGGCTGGGGCGGGCGGGCGGCGAGGGCAGCGACGAGCACGACGGCGAGGGCGGCGTGCGGCCGTGGCGGCCCAGAGCGCAGCCCGAGGCCGCCCAGCGCCCAGGGCCCAAGTTGCTTGGGGCCCCCTGGAGGCGGCAATGCGGCCCCATCGGGCAGCGCCATTGGGCCAGCCGCGGCGCACGCACGAGGGCGACGGCGGGCTGGGCAGCCGCGGCGGCGCGGGGGTTCCCGCCCACGCGCGGACGCTGGCAGCGGCACGGACAGCGACGACGCGCCGTTGGTCAAGGCCTTTCGGCGCGAGGCGGTGGAGCGCCGCCGCCGCCACTTCGTCAAGGGCAGCAAGACGAAGCGAGGTGCTGACAAGTACCCGAGAGAGGCCGATGCGATGATGGCAGCAACGCGGGCGGCGTGTAGCCAGTTCGACGGCAGGACCATCGACACGTAGGACGGCATCGGCAGGCGTGTGGCTGCCAGGCTTCAGCTTTAAGCGGGGCCCCGGCTCTTCATGCCCGACGACGTGAAGGCCGTAGGTAGGGGTACTTGACGGCCCCGCTGCGCCACCGTGCCCAGTGGCTTGGCAGCGCAACGCTGTGCTACGGGTGCGACAGGTGCGGCACGAGGGCCAAGCTCAAGGAGGACCTGGATAGCGGCCTGTGCAGGGGCCAGTCGCGGCGGTGGAGGCGGCCCACGCCAGCCACACGCTGATGCTCGCGGGCACGGTGGTCTTCTGCAACAAGTGCGGCGCGCGTTTGGCAGGTGGACCGACCCTGCTGCAGGCGGAGCGCTGCATCCTGCAGCCAGCAGCCAAGAACGCCAAGACGAGGCTCAACCACATGCGCGAGGACAGCCACCCGCTCACGCACGCGTTCGTGCGCGACCCCGTCCAGCTGGCGCCGCAGCCCATGGAGGTGGACATCAGCGGCGAGGCGGCGGTGGCCACGAGTGCCCCGCGAGGGCGAGAGGCAGCTGGAGTGGCCAGCCGAGCGCCCGCGAGGCGGCTGGCGTGGCCAGACTTAAACGCAGCCCGCGGGGCGGGCTCCGCCAGCGCCCGCGAGGGGGGCCGCGCAGGCGCCGATTCGGGGCGCCCAGCGACGATTTGGCCGCATCGGGGCCTGCTCCTGACTCCTCCTCCTCCTCCTCCTCCTCCTCCTCCTCCTCCTCCTCCTCCTCCTCCTCCCCCTCCTCCTCCTCCTCCTCCTCCTCCTCCTCCTCCGTCCTCCTCCTCCTCCTCCTCCTCCTCTTCGTCCTCCTCCTCTTGTTCCTCCTCCTCCTCTTCGTCCTCGTCGTCCTCCTCCTCCTCCTCCTCCTCCTCCTCCTAGCCGTTCTGGCACACAGGTGTGTTTGATACTGCGAACTTCAGAACGGCATTGCAGTATCGGGTCAGGTGGCTCGTTTCTGACCGCTCCACAGAGTTTCCCTCTGCCATGTCCAATGGTTCCTGGCAGTCGCGTGGGCAAGGCAACGGTGCCTGGCAGCCTACCCCGCCCTGGCGCGGCCCGACCCAGTGGGGCAGCCGCGAGGGCAGGGGGCAGGGGGCTGCGTGGGCAGGCCAGTGGAGCGGCATGCGCTGGCGGTGCAGCCAGTGCAACTGCAACAAGAACATCGACTCGTGGGCTTTCTGCAAGCATTGCGGCGCAGAGAGGCATGACCCAGCTCAGTGGCCAGACCTTCCGCGCCTTCCTGGGCCTCAGGTTCCTCCTGGTGGTGGGGCTGGTGGCAGCGGGTTCAACGGCAGTGTCGGAAGCGTCTCCCTCTCGGCCGACGAGCTGCGCCAGCTTATCTCACTCTGCGAGAAAGGAGGCGATATGTCAGCTGCTAACAAGCACAAGCAGGCCCTGGACAAGCTCACGAAGTCAGCACAGCCCGTTCCTGTACAACAGCGGGCCGCAAAAGCTCATAGTAACGTTCAGTACTGGGAAAGGAAGCTTTCAGTCGAATTGGACCGCCTCGGCAAGCTGGAGGATCAGCTCAGTGTGCAACGGGGCGCTGCTGCTGCTGCACGTGCCGAGCTACAGGACGCCGACGAAAAATACAAGGAGCTTGTCAGGGAGTTGGCTGGTGGCATGGTCAGCACCGAAGACTGTTCAAAGGGAGTCGCCGGCAAGATCGATGTATCCGAGCTCATGGACGGTAAGTGCACCGTGTTCGACCTGGTCAGCCTCGACTCGATTTTCAAATTCGACGAGAGTGAATATACTATTGCCAAGGAAGATAAGGATGAGATGGAGACACGCCGCCAGAAGCTCAACGCCCAGTTCCGCGAAGCCTGCACATCCATGTTCGCTGACGCCCTCACGAAGGCCAAAAACATTCGTGAGGAGCAGGCCAAGCACGTGGCTAGGTTGGGCAAGAAGCGGCGGGCCGACGAGGATGGAGGCACGCATCCTGGGGCAGCTCAGCCGACGGCTGCGGCAGGAGCAGCACCGAGGACACCGCCTGCCGCTCCAGCTTCACGTGAGCCACAGGCGGAGTCTGTGGCGGCTGCTGGGGAAGGCTGCGACAGCGACGCTTCAGCAGCCTTTTCAGTGCGTGAGCGTGCGGCTGCGGCTCTTGACAAGCCCCAGCAAGCCTCTCCCCCTGCCGTGCGCACCCTATAAGGACGGCAGGGGGAAACGTCTCCATGAAAAAAACTTTTTGTAAGCTCGAGCCTGTGGAACGCCTCGCTCGGACCATCTCAAAACTGGATACGTTTCTCTGGTTTCTTTTGTCTCCTGCCGACAGTGGCCCAGCGGCCACGGGTAGTCTCGGAAATGATTTTGGAAGGCGCGACACGCTGTCTGTGCAGCCTTTAGCATATCCGCAGACGAGCCTTTCGGCAGACATCTCCGCCCCCCACGTAAAATTTAGTCTTGCCGACGTGGGGCGTGGGCTCTCTCAGCCCCTGTCAGGGGGGTCTGACAGTTTTGACTTCTTTGGGACCCCCCAGGCCCCTGGTAAGGATGCCATTACTCTGCAGGCTTGTAGTTGCAATTGTACGGCGTGGTCATCAGCCAAAGAGTGGCTGCCAACCACGTCGGCTCACGTAGTTTTGTTACAGGAGCATCACCTTAGAGAATACCAGATTGCTGAGGCCCAGAGTTGGTTGCTCAAGAACGGGTGGAAGGGCCTCTTCGAACCAGCTAAGGTGACTCGTGAAGATACGGACGTGTGCACCTCTGGCGGGGTGGCGGTTCTGGTCAGGAGCTTTCTTGGATTGCACGAGCCAGTCGGAGGTACTAAGGTATGCCATCACCGTGCAATGGCAGCGTGGACTCATGTAGGCAAGGGGACCCCATCCTGCTGATCAGTTGCTACTTGCACTGTGTTGAAGAGCTCAGCGATGCGAATCTTGACATTCTCGCTGAGATAGGCTCCACGGTCAGCTCGTGCATGTCCTCGTATATTATCGGAGGGGACTTCAACATGGACCCCGCGGTCTTAGGCAAGTGCCAGTACGTCGAGTCCCTGGAGGCCCAGTTGGTGAGCACGGAGTCTGGGGCGTGTCTTTCTTCTGCGGGGGTTCGAGTCCTGGACTATTTCCTGGTTTCTAGTGGGCTCGCCAAGGGTATCTGCTCGATCCAGGTAAATCGTAATGTTAACATATCACCACATTATCCTGTGGAAATGACCTTTTTCGAGCAGTTGGAGGACCTGAAGGTGTTATCGTTTCGGAAACCTCCCCCTCTACCTGTCGAACCACCTATTGGTCCTGCCCCTGCCCCCCGTGACTGGGGCCAAGTTCTCAAACTTGCTGAGGGAGTTTTTGATTGTGCTCAGCGTGGGTCTCGCGAGGCATTCGAGGGGCTCGACACGTTGCACATGGCTTGGGCTAATACGGCTGAGTTGGAGTTAGAAGGGGCCCTTCAGACCAAGTTGTCTAAGAATGGTTGTCGGGGAGAATCTCCACAAGTCTGGTGGGTTGACATCAGGAAAAGAGACAAACGTCCTGGTCGACACCCCGCTTTGTTCTGTGTCCGCTGGCTATGTCAGAATTATCGGCTCTGGTGGATTCACGTTCGGGCTGGAGAGCCCGACAAGTCAGCCAGATTTCACGCAAAAGCAGCCATCTGTTCCCCTTCGAGTTTCATTATGGATAACTTCGCCAAGAGTGATTTCAGCCAGTTGTATGCAGATGCATGTGAGTTTATAGCGAAGGACGGCCAGTCCTTCGATGATTGCTACACCATCTCGACGCGCCTCGCAGACGCGCTGAAGATGGCCTCGCTCGCTGCCAAGAACGATGCTGACCGTGCGTGGAAGGAGTGGCTTCTGAAGGACATCGACCAAGGGGCTCGCACGGCCCACGCTTGGTCGAAGCCAGTCGAAGCCTGGGCTCCGTCCTCGACGCTGTCAGCATCGGGTCAGGTGCTATCAGACCCATTGTCGTTACTCAAGGCTGAAGGGCTCAGGTTCAAAGGCCTGTGGCTGGCTACTGAAGGAACTGAATCCACCGACTACAACCAGTGCCAGGATTTCCAGCCTATGCCTGCCTTGCCAAGAGTTTCTGTTGACACTATTCGTTTGGCAAGCCGCTCATGCAATAGTCGATCTGCAGTCAGTGTTGATGGTTTTCACATGAGGCACTTTCGGCTTCTTTGCAACGAAGCGCTCGAAGTCCTATCCTACAATTTCGGTATCATTGAGATGATGTCGACTCTTCCCATCCAGATTCGTTTAGTGATGCTGGCTATGCGTCCAAAGCCGATGGGCGGCCTGCGCCCGATCGGGATCTTCACGTCCACTTACCGCTTGTGGGGGAAGATCAGGAGGGAGGTTGCTGTGGAATGGGAGGAGGCTCACTCGGCAAGTTTTTTCTCAGGTAGTGGGTTTAAGAGTGCCACGGATGTTGTCTGGCGCCAAGCTGCTCGTGCAGAAGGGTCCACACGAACAGGGGGATATGCTGCGACAGTCTTACGGGACATGTATAAGTTGTATGAGTTGATGGACCTTGGGGATCTTGAGGCTCGGTGTCTAAAATTGGGTTTCTCGCGCGCAGTCATCAAGGTTTCGCTGGCTGCTTACAAATCGGCTCGTTTCATTAACATCACTGGGTTCCTGGCTGGGCCTTTTCTGGCATTCAGGGGTGTTCTTGCAGGCTGCAGTCTAGCTACAACTTATGTGCGTATCTTTTACATGGATACGTTTTTGCAGGTTTCTGTGGGGCCCACCACTAGTATCGACCTCTTCATAGATGACATAGGTATTTCTAGTACTGGCACTTTCAAGCAGGTCTTGGCTGATTTGAAGTCGGCTACGGCAGCTGTTTATGTGGCGGTCACGGAGGATTTGAAGTCTGTTATCTCCCCCGACAAGGCCAACCTGGTTGCCAGTGACGCCACTCTCGGCAAGTTGTTGGCCGAGTGGCTTGGGGCCTTGTCGGGGCCCAGCGCGAACCACTCTACTGCTGTCAACTTGGGGATTGATGACACGGCTGGGAAAGGTTGCAGGGTGCGAGGGAGAGCGGTTAAGCGGAAGCAGAGAGACAGAGAGAGAGAGAGAGGTTTTCGTAGGAAGGTGGGGCGCATCAGGAGACAGAGGCATATCCTTGGCCGATCTGCGCGAAAGATTTTCTGTAGTGGGCCACTGCCAGGGATGTGCTACGGAGCTGAAGTGCACGGTCTAAGTAACACCGAGTTAGGTCGGACCAGGCAGCAGGCTGGCAAGTGTATACGGCCGTCTTGTGGCGGACGATCTTTGTCTGCTGCGCTTGTGTTTGAGGATGAGCCTTGCTGGTATGGGACGGTTGCACCGATCGTGAGGTGGAGCAAGGAGGTCTGGGCAGCGCCGGCAAGGGCCTTTCCATTCTGTTTTAGCATGCCAGAGCTGCGCCGTCTTTGGTCTGCCGTTTTCGAGTCCGCCACCCTTCCCATCACGTGGAGACACGTTCACGGACCCATCAGTGCGTTGTACATGTCAGTAAAGAGGATAGGGTGGCGAATGCGGGACTTCGCCACGCTGCTGGATCATCGTGGCACTGCTGTTTCGCTTACTTACGTCAGTCCTACTTTGCTCAAGGATATTTTGCGAAGGGCTGTCGTTCGGGACCTTGAGAGGTCCATTGCCGTCAAGCTGGAGGTGCCCTGGGACCGTGTGTGTTTTGATATTGTCAAATCTGAAGCCCGCAAAAAAAACGCTACACGCCCATGGAAAAAAAGGAGCTATTCGTAATCTGGCCTGTGGTGGCTGCTGGACAGCGTCACGGGCTCATGCCCTTGGATACCAGTTAGACGACGAACAGCTGCTCTGCCCTCTCTGTCAGCAGGCTGTTGACACCCCGCATCACAGGCTTTGGACTTGCGAGGCCGTGAGGGACGAGAGGGAGGAGTTGGTGAAAGAGAATATCATCAAGATGGCGTGTGGGGAGCTCACGAAGGATGAGGAAATTTTATTCACGCGCGGCATCTTCGAGCATCCAGAAGGGTATTGGCCTCAGCCTAGGGAGTTCGGCGGTGTGGAAATAAAATCGTATCGGGACGATCGCGATTTCGATGACGGAGTGATCGGGGGCCGAATTTTCGTAGATGGGGGTTTGTTCGGGCATCCGATACCAGAACTTTCGAGGGCTGGATGGGGAGTGGTCCAGGTCTCGGCTGATGGCCAACCCGAATGCACGCTGCATGGGCCTGTGTGGGCGCCGATCGCTCAGTCGGCCCCTGCGGCCGAGTTTACAGCTCTAGCACAGGCTTCCCTGCAGCTGGGGACTCCGAGTGACTGTTATACTCACTGCCAGGCGGTAGTCTCGCAGTTTAACTTGCCCGCGGCGGCACGACTGTCGCACGAGCGCAAGTACGCGGGCCATTTCTTGTACATCAACCAGTGCTGCCACATCTCTGCCTTAACCAAGGTTAGGGCTCATTTAGACCCCGACGAGCCAGAGCTTGACGAGAGTGAGCGTTTTCGCCGTCGGGGAAATGGCCACGCTGACGCCGTCGCAAAGATGGGCGCGCAGGCGCATCCTCGACCCACTGAGGCCGAGGAAAATCGTGTTCAGCGTTGCATTGCTGTTGCCCGCGCTGTGTGCCGCTTGGCCGCGAAGCTTCTGCCACAGTGGCCAAAGCTGAAGTTGGACGGAGTCGAGCTGCGTGCCGAGCATCCTGGGAAACCCCTGGGGCTGCCTGTCCAGGGACACGTGTGGCATCACTGTAGTGGCATGTGGCGTTGCACGGTCTGTCGCAAAGGGTCCAGGTCTGCGGCAAAACCTGGCCCTGGCAAGTGTGTAGGCTCGGCGCAACCAGATTTGGGTGCGGCCGAGAGCAATGCGCATGTGCCTGCTTTATTTCATGTTTCCGATGGCTCCGATTGTTTCCTTTGTGTGAAGTGCGGAGCCTTCCTGCACCACGGAGTGCTTGCCAAAAGCAATTTGGCGAACCGTTGCCCAGGTCAGTTCAGCAGGCACGGTCGCACGAATTTCAACAGGATCATGGCGGGTAGATACCCGCGTGCATGCACGCGAGGCCTCACGATTGTTGATTCGCCATGTCTGCCTCCTTTCGCCCCTGGCTTGGACCCTCAGGTGAGCAAGGAGGCCTGCAACGTGCCGCCCGATTCGCCAGAAAGTGCCTTTCGCCGCGGCGTCGTTTCCGCGCCCAGCCTCCAAGAGGCGGCCGCCTCTGCAGCTCCGCAGGTAACCTGTTTGGTTTCCTCGGACTCGGACTAATTAGCAGGGGGGGGGGCCGTTAGCCGATGGGGATCCTCCTGTCTGTTGGAAATCGCCCCTCGGCTTTCGGCCCCCCCCTGTTTGTTTCCCTTTCAGAAAGCCTTCCAGGCGCCAAGACATCGCTGGTGAATCTGTGGAGGTTTTACGCCAAGGAGCGTCCCTTGCCTGGCTCGCCACCAGGCAAGGCGTATGTGGCTGCTTTGTCGACGTCAAAAAAAATCCTCCTCCTCCTCCTCCTCCTCCTCCTCCTCCTCCTCCTCCTCCTCCTCCTCCTCCTCCTCCTCCTCCCTGGCCGTGCCTCGACCCCCCTCTCCCCGCGGCCCCCGGCGAGGAGCTCCAGGCGCTGGCGCGGTCGCTCTCCGAGGGCGCCTCGCCCGAGCCAGGGGAGGTGCAGAGGCAGCTGGCCGCGCTGCTGGCGCGGAGGCCGCCGCGGGGCCGCTCCAGCAGGAGGGGCGAGGAGGAGGCCGGGCGGGGCTGGGACGAGGGC
This sequence comes from Prorocentrum cordatum, assembly GCA_963575745.1. Lineage (NCBI taxonomy): Eukaryota > Dinophyceae > Prorocentrales > Prorocentraceae > Prorocentrum > Prorocentrum cordatum. Next base: position 114,210 of record CAUYUJ010015355.1, read on the forward strand.
GAGTCCTTTTCCAGAGCGTTCGGGGATGCTCTCAGAGCGTGCCCGGGGCGCTACGAGAAGGCCGCGGCCCCCAATCCCCCATTCTACTCGCCCGATTTTGTCCTCGACCTGGCGTCGTCGAAGGAGGGGTGGGGGAGGAGGGGCGGGATGGGGGAGAAGCGGGAGGGGGTGGAGTAAGGGTCGGGGAGAGGGAGGAGGGAAGAACGAATCTGGGTGTTTCAGGCTGCTGTTTGGGCGCCTCTAGGTCGTGTTCGTTGGGCTGGGGCCGGGTGTTTCGTGGAGTGTGGGGCCCCCTTACTCCTCTCGCTCGTCATCCTCCTCATCAGCCGAATTTCCCTTCTCATGATCCATCTAGGGTTGTCGACGGTTCTGTTTCAGGAACTAGGGCCATTCATGGCCCTCCTCTTGGCCTGTGCCAGGTGGAAATGGAAGAACAAACCGCCAGGCAATGGGAAAAGGAGGGAACGGCCGAAGGACGAGACGGACCCTGAAGGTGCCTGGGGGGCTGAGGTCGGTGGGGTTGGTGCCTGCGCCCGTGTGCGCAGAGATGCGGCCTTGGCCGCTGTCCCAAGGCGCCAGGCGTCTTGTCGAGGGGTCCACCCGCTGTGGTGGGCACAGGGGCTGGGGCGGGCGGGCGCGCTTCACTGGTGGGTGGCTCGAGCGTGGGCCCCAACCTCCCGAGGGAAAGGTAAAGCCCGGCCATCCTATCCTTATCCCAAGGCTCGGGAGGGGGGATGTGCGTCGGCGGCGGTTGGCGGCTGGCGCGGTGCGACCGGGAAGGACGACGAGACGGGGGAAGTGTGGCGGCAGTGCGGGCGTGTACGGCGTGGGAGAGTGCCCGACATGGCGGGTGCGTGTCTCGTGGCTCCTCCTCCTCCTCCTCCTCCTCCTCCTCCTCCTCCTCCTCCTCCTCCTCCTCCTCCTCCTCCTCCTCCTCCTCCTCCTCCTCCTCTCCCTCGTTTTCCTCCTCCTCCTTCTCCTTCTCCTCTTCCTCCTCTTCCTCCCCCGCGTTCCCCCTCCGCGGTCGTCCTCTTCTCGTCTTCTCGTCTGGTGTGCCCTACAGCTGGGCGCGGCCCGCCGGCTTTCGACCGCGCTGGCGTTCGCCTTCGCTGCTGACCAGAATCAGCTTCGGAGAGGGGTGGCGACTCGGGGGCGAGTGGCGCTGCGGAGTCGGTCCGAGCGGTGACCCCACCCCCGAGGGGAGGTGGCTTGGCACCGCTCGGACGTGTGCGTTCTCTTCTGGCGGGGACCATCGGGGAGCATCCTAGGCTGTCTTGCGAAAAAGCCGCGCGCGAAATCGAAAAGTGCACGGGGAATGGACGCCTGAGCGATGGCGACAGGGGGCCCTCCTCGGCAGTGCTCTTGGGTGGGGCGCTGCCACGCCGGTCCGCGGCAGCGCCCCGGGCATTCGCCGAGGGCGGCTGGGTTTTCAGGCGTTCTCGTCGGTCCTCGGCGGTTTCCCAGCCTCGGGATGTTTGACAGCAGCTGCGCCTCGCCGAGGGCGTTCAGGGGGTGCCCGGATCGTCGCGAACGGTCTTCGGAGACCCGAGTTATGAAACCAGATGCGGCGCCGAGCGAGGGGGGAAGTGAGAAGAAGAAGGCCCTCTCAGAAGGCGGCCGGGCTTCGCCGAGGCCCTCGCGGCTTCTGAGCAGTTTGTTGTGTCTTCTGGGAAGGCTCAGAAAGCTTCTCAGAAGGCTGGGGGTTTTCCAAGCTTTCCGAGAAGGCCTTCTCCGTCTCCGTCTCACTTGCCCCCCAGGCTCGCCGCCGATTTGGGTTTGATCGATCCGATTCGACGCCGATGACATCTGGCTTGATCCGATTCGATATCGATGCCCCGACGGTCCGACGTGGGCCGATGCCTGCTCGGCGCTGCTATGCATCCTGGCGCAGCCGATCGGATTAGAATTCGACCGCGTGCCGACGCAGCCCGATCCGACGCGCCGTCCGACTCGATCCGATTTCCCGATCCGACGTTGATTGATCATGCCCCACCGATGATTTATTTGTGTGTCCCAGTTTCCCTTCAACATCCCGCCCCCGTCCCACTGGCGGCGGGCGACAGCGAGGGGGGTGGTGTGGAACAGGGCTGGACCTAAACGGTGTTTGGGCGATTTCGTGTGGGCCGTTTTCGTTCCGACTTCGTTTTGCGGCAGAGGTGGATTGAAGACAAAACGAGGGAAAGCGAAAGCAAAACGAAAAACGAAGAACACCGTTGAGGTTCAGCCCTGATGTGAAACGAGTTGTCTGATGGGCAGGTGCGGCGACGGGTGGCGGCAGGCGGTTGAATGCGGGGGGGGGGTTGCGAGAGGGGTGGTCTGGTGGGCAGGTGTGGCGAAGGGTGGCGGCAGGCGGCAGGCGCTGAGCGCCGCGGTTAGGAAGGAGGGGGGACGCAGGGCAGCACCCTACGAGTGGGATGAGGGCGGGTCGGGAACGCCTACAAGGCTATGCAGGGCCAGCGTGTGGAATCCTCGCTGGTCGGGAGGCCTGCAGTCTTCTGCATGGGCCTCGTCGGTGCTGCCGTATTGGTGCTGTCCGTGTCGACTACGTTGGGAGATGCCGCTGTGCGGGTGGATGCGAGCGTCGAGGTTGGGAGTCGGATGGGCGGTCGCTGCTGCTGCCGTGCGGGTAGGAGGGACGGGTGGCATGGTGGAGGGTTGTCGTCGCTTTGCTGTCGTTGCTGATAGTCTACTGGTGGTGCTGATGCCGTGTGGCCGTGAGCGCGGAGTGTTTCGAAGGTGTGGGTGTCGAGGAGGGTGAAGGTTGTGCATGCCGGACAGATTGGCAGGAGCAGCACCGCCATGTGGTCGGGGCAAGGCTGAGATTAGGTTGTGTGGACAGTGGCTTCGCTCCGCCAGGGCAGCTGCAGCTGTCCTCGGCGGCTAGCGCCGACCTGCCGAGGGTCGGGTGGCGCGGGTGGAGAGTGGGGCGGTCAACGCGCTTGGTGAGGACGCGCGCCTGCATCTAAGGTGCCCTTGTGTCCTTGCCACTGCGGCCCGTCCTTCGCCGTTCTCACTGGTCGACCGTCGCCAAACATCCTAGCCTCGGCCTCCAAGGTTCTTGCGTCCTTGCAACCCGTCCTCAACCCACATTTGACCGGTGGTATCGGTGGGGTAAGTTGGCGGTGTGCGGGTGCGCCTCTTTGTGCAGTGGCACCCGTACAACGGGTCCAGTTTCCAGCACGGGGGAGCGACGTCGATGCTGACTAAGCGCCCGCAGATTGGATGGGGTCGTCGCTTGTGCTCTCCACACTCTCGGTGGCTTCGCCAGCCCCTGCGGGTCGCTGTAGAGGGTTGCGTGCCTGTGTTGGTGGCGGGTTGGCCGTCTAGGTCGGTTATCGGGTGGCGTGTGCGTGTGTGTTTGTTTGTGAGTGTGTATGTGTGTATGTGTGTTTGTGTTTGTGCGTGTGGATCCCTGCCCCCCGCTTTCTGAGTGGGCCGGTCCCGCGCGTCTCCCGCGTTCCGTTTATCTGCTTTTCTCCGCCTCGACGCTGCGTTCGAGGCGGCGACGCCAAAGTGTGTGTGTGTGTGTTTGTGTGTGTGTGCACGCGTGTGTGTGTGTGTGTGTGTGTATGTGTGTGTGCGTGTAGGTTCCTTGTTTCTGCCTTATCGCCTCCCCCCTCCCCTTGCCCCCCTCCTTTGCCGCACTCAAGCATGCGCTTGCGCGCGCGTCAGACTCCCTCCTCGACCGCTTATTCCTCCTGCTCTTCCCTCCTCGCCCTCCCGGAGAGGCTCGGGGCCATTCCTTCGACGGGGCCGCGGTGCCGTTCGTGAGGTGGCCGCGTGTTTTATCTGGTGCATGCCCGGGTTGAGCCTCGGGCGTTTCACAAACCGTTCGAAAGCAGTTCTGGCCGCCGTCGTCGTCGTCGTCGTCGTCGTCGTCGTCGTCGTCGTCCTCGTCGTCGTCGTCGTCGTCGTCGTCGTCGTCGTCGTCGTCGTCGTCGTCGTCCCCCGTCCGTGGAGAACCGGGAGGGTCGCGCCATGGGTGCACAGGCGCGCGCCCGCTGGCCGCGCGGCGCGATGCCCCATCCCCGAGGGGGTGGCGGGGGAGGGCGCAGGAGAGGGCAGGGCAGCGGCGCCGGCGCGCCGAGGGGGCAGGGAGCAGGGAGGAGCAGGGAGCAGGGAGGAGCAGGGAGGAGGAGGAGCAGGGAGGAGGAGGAGGAGGAGGAGGAGGAGGAAGAGGAGGAGGAGGAGGAGGAGGAGGAGGAGGAGGAGGAGGCTCTCGAGCAGTGGCGAAGCGTCCGGGCTTCACTGGTTACTCAGAGGGTTGGAGGCCTTCCGAGGCTTCTGGGAAGTTCCGGCCCCTCTGCCTTCCTCCTTGGGCGCGCCGCTGAGAGTTGGAAGAGGAGGAGGAGGAGGAGGAGGAGGAGGAGGACCAGAGCAAACCCAAGACGCATCGACGTTGTTGCGATAAACCCTCCCTCCATGTTCTTTTATCCACAGCGTCGTACAAGAACTCATTGTCATTGCGGGGAATGCCCCGTTGGAAATCGTCTGAGAATCATCAATCTTGTCGGAGCGCCATTCCTTGGATTTCAGCGTCGCCAATCAACGTGAGTGTTGCGTCCTGACAATTCCCAATCGCGCACGTCAACTCAACGAATCAACATGGCTGTTGCGTCTTGACACTCCTAACCCATGCCAGAACATCATCCCTGGGACTTCGGCATGCGAATCCGCGAACCTCGAGCAGACTTTCAAGACGAGCGTGAGCGGCGCTGAGGCGAGAGCATCCTTTTGAAACCGCCCGCCCTCCATCGTTGAAAATGCTGCACATGTTTGAAACGAACATGCGCCGCGCTTAGTTTTTTTTGTTGTTTTGGAAACGGCCCGCCCTCGATCCGTGAAACTGTTGGAAATTCTCAGCTTCAGCATCATACATGGGGAGTGGATCTCGGGCGAAACGCCCGGCCCGCCCTACCAACACGACTGGGAATGCGGCAGGAAGACGATCGGAGGGATCGCAGTGGAACGGAGAGCCCCCCACCGGGGAAGCTGCGTGGACAAGCGCGAGGAATGATGCCGCCGTGGCTAGGGACTGTGGAGCTGGTTGTCCGCCCCCCCCCCCCCGGGCGCGCGGTGACCAGGGGTGTCCCGTCGGTGGCGCGTCGGTGTCCCGTCGGTGGCGCGGGGTGCCCCGTCGGTGGCGCGGGGTGTCCCGACAGTGGCTCCGGGTGTCCAGCCGCGGTGTCTCGATGGTATTTCGTGGGCTCAGTTGTGAGATCGATAGTGAGATCGATTGCGTGATCGATCGTGATCGTGAGGTCGAGAGATCGGTAGTGAGATCGATAGTCTGATCGATCACAATAGATCTTTGGCTGGGGGTGTCCCGCCGTGGCTGGGGGGGCCCCATCGTGGTGTCCCGATGGTGTCTCGTGAGATCTCTTGTGAGCTCGATCGTGGCCGTGGGATCTCTTGTGAGATCGACCTTGGGATCTATAGTGGAATCGACATTGCGATCATTATTGCGATCGATATCGAGAGCGATCGTACTGAACGCCACTCGCTGTGAGATCGTGCATGAGATCTTTTGAGAGGTCGATAGTGAGATCGAACGTGAGATACATTGTGAGACCGATAGTCCGATCGGTAGTGAGGTCGATTGTGAGACAGACACTGAGATCGATAATAAGCTCGATCGTGAAACCGGTAGCGAGATCAGTCGATTGAAGTCGAATGTGAGGTCGCATCTATGTGGTGTGAGCTCCATCGCGGCTGTGTCGCCTGACATTGCAATCACCAAGAGTCATTGCCACCATGAGCGTCATCGTGCAATGTCGCAATCTCATCGGCACCACAGCCATCGCAGATGTCGTCAGTGGGGTTCCCTTCCCCCCCAAACCTCCTTCTCGCCCGAAGGGTGGTTCCATGGGTACTGAGAAAAAAATGAATGGCTAAGAATCAAGAGGGGAAAAGCACACACAGACACAATTAATCGTCGATTTCCCGGAACATATGGGAACATATGGGAAGTGGGGCGAAGACAGAAACCTAGAACATATAGGAAAATATGGGGAATCGTGTTATTGGTGTGTATTTATGTGTGTGTGTGTGTGTCCCTGGGCCCCTTCAAAGAAGGAGGAAGAGGAGGAGCCGCCGCGAGGAGAAGCGTCGAGGACTCTGCCAGATGGGCCGACGCACAACGGGGACTTGCCTTCGCCGGCATCGGCGCGCACGCTGCCCGCGCGGGGTCGCGCGCGGGCGCCCTCGTCTCCGGCGTGGCGTGCCGCGCTGGCGGCCCGCGTGAGCTGCGGCGTGAGGTCGCTGTGCCACCTCGCGCAAGACCCGTGCCAAGGTCGCCAAGACCCGTGACCCGTGCCAGGGTCGGTCGTGCCAAGGTCGCTGTGCCATCTCGCGGGGAGGCCCGCGCCAAAGTCGTGCCACCTCGCCACGCCTGCTGCGGCGTAAGGTCGGTACGTATGCCGTCTCGGCGTTGCTCGTCGCCCAGGCGTTCCTCCTCTCGGGGCGTCCTGGAGGCCTCTCGTCGCCCCAGGTGGGGTCCGCCTGTAAGTTCTGGCCCAAGCGTGCGCGGGGATAGGTCTTCTAGGGGGGCCTCCATGGAGAAAAAATAGTCCTGGAGGAGGGGGGGACGGAGGAGGAGGAGGAGGAGGCGGAGGAGGAGGAGACGGAGGAGGAGACGGAGGAGGAGGCGGAGGAGGAGGAGGAGGAGGAGGAGGAGGAGGTGGAGGAGGAGGAGGAGGGGGAGGAGGAGGAGGAGGAGTCGCCACGAGGATGAGGGTCGAGGTTTGTGGGATGTTGTCGTCCCATCTGGATCCGCCTCGAAAGGTGGGCCCAAGCGTACTCGTGGAGCGGTCAGGGGGATCGATTGGAGGGGTCTTGAAGGAAAGAGGTCCTGAGGCAAAGGAGGCCTGGTCTGTGTCCCCGTCGTCGTCCCCCTCGGGGCCCTTCCTGGGCCTCAGGCGCCGTCAGCCAAACATTGCTCGGGAGGAAAAGCCGATCCCAGGGAAGCCTAGGGCTAGTCTCCCTCAGAGGACCCACCGTTTTGTGCCAGAGGAGGTCGAAGGAGTAGGAGATGGAAGGAGGAGGAGGAGGAGGAAGAGTAGGTGGACGAAGGATGAGGAGGAGGAATAGGGAGAGGGAGGAGGCGGGGATGAAGGAAGCGGGTAGGGGAGGGGAGGGGAGGAGTGGGGGCGGAAGGGGGAGAGGGAAGATGCCGAGGGGGGGAGAGGGACTAAGCGCATCGGCCGCGCCTTGCGAAAGGCATCGCGGCAGCGCCGCGCACAAGGGCACCATGTCTGTGAAGCCTACCGCGGTCAGGCAACTCAGGGCGCGGGGCTCCTCTGTGCGCGCGTGGCTGCGCCCCGTTCCGCGCGGCGCAGTACAGTCGGCCCGGATTAGTAGGTCGACCCTGTCAGCTCAAGGGTACCCTTGTGTCCTGTGCTTCGCGACACGTGCCGTCTTACACTCCCGTGGCGATGTGGCCTTCGGAAGGGTCTTGTGTCTTCTCGCGTGTCCTGTCCAATCAAGGCCGACTGTACTGCTGTGAGAAACCTGTTTTCGAGGGGTGGTAGGCGGTGAACAGGAGGTAAAACGAACGGCTGGAGGAGGAGGTAGGGGCAAGAGGAGAGCAGTATTCATACTTAGTAATTGTACAGGAGGGCCGCATGTTGTAGGTTAGGGCCGCATTTTCATAGGTTATGTTCGGTTGTGGCCGCATTTTCGGTTAGGGGAGGAGGGGGAGAAGGAGAAGGAGGAAGAGGCGGAGGATGAGGAGGAGGAGGAGGAGGAGGGGGAGGGGGAGGGGGAGGAGGGGGAGGAGGAGGAGGAGGAGGAGGATGAGGAGGAGGAGGAAGAGGAGGAGGAGGAGGAGGATTACAACTCGTAGATTTTTAGAAACACCTTCTTTTTAACATGTTGCAGTTTTTTATTACATGCTACAGCCATTTTCAGTTTTTTTGGTGCGGTGGGTTGTAGGGGTGCGGTGGAAGGGGAGTGCGGTTTCGAGAGGGCGGTGGTTTCGGAAATGTTTTCGGGGGGGTTGGGTGCGGCGCGCGCGCGTGCGCGCGTGCTGCGCCGCTCAGCCATTGTGGCTGAGGGCCTCCGCCCTCCGCGGCTCCGCGCGGGCCGCGCGGGCCACGGCGGCGGCCGCCGGCCGCGGCGGCGCCCAGCGGCGCCGCCGCCGCGGCGGCGCCGCGAGACGGGGCGGGGAAGTGCGGGCGGAGGTGGGGGGGGAGGAGGCTCCGAGGAGGGGGAAGGAGTGAGGAAGGAGGATGGACGAGGAGGAGGGAGGAGGGATGGACGAGGAGGAGTGAGGGAGGGTGGACGAGGAGGAGGGAGGAGGGAGGAGGAGGAGGAAGGAGGAGGGAGGAGGCATGATGGACGAGCCGCGACGAACCGCGGGCCGCGGGGGGGGCATTCGGAGTCCAAGAGTCCAGGGGAGGGAGGATGGAGGAGAGAGGCAGGAAGGAGGCGTTCGTCGTTCGTCGTCGTCGCCGCCGCCGCCGCCGTCGTCGCCGACGTCGCCGTCGCCGTCGTCGTCGTCGTCGTCGTCGTCGTCGTCGCCGTCGTCGTCGTCGTCGTCGTCGTCGATCGTCGTGGTGATCGTCGTCGTCGTGTTCATCGTTCGTCGTTGTCGTCGTCGTCGTCGTTGTCGCCGTCGTCGTCGTGGTGCTCGCGTACTCGTCCGTCGTCCGTTTACGTCGTACGTCGTACGTCGCACGTGCGTCGCCGTCGTCCGTCGTCGGAGTCGTCGTCGTCCGTCGTCGTCGTCCCTCACCACCGTCCTCCTCGACCGCCTCGCCGTCCTCGAGTCGTCGAGTCGTCGGGTCGTCGACGTCGACGTCGTAGTCGTCCGTCGTCCTCCGTCCGTTGTCCGTCGTCGACGTCGTTGTCGTTGTCGTATTTGTGTAGTCGAGCGAAGTCACACAAGAGAGTAGTACCCCCGTCCGCACGCCCCCCGCCTCTTCGACCATGCTCCCGCACGTCGAAGACGTCGGCCCTGGCAGGCACAAGAAGACGGGAGCTGCGAGGAAGAAGGAGGGCAACCTCCTTCCTCGCAGCTTCCTCCTGGTGTCGCTGGACGCCTCCAAGTGGGCGGGCAGCGGCGCGAGTCGCGCCGCTGCCTCGTCCACGACGGTGCGCGCGTGGGGGGTCATGGAGCTCGCGGCCTGCGACTCCGTGGACCCCGCCACGTGCTCGCACCCAGAGGTGCGCGCACAGATGCAGGCAGGTAGGAGGAGGTAGGAGGAGGAGAGGGGGGAGGAGGAGGAGGAGGGGGAGGAGGAGGAGGAGGAGGAGGAGGAGGAGGACGAGGAGGAAGGCTGAGGGCCTCGGCGGCCTCGGGCCTCGGAGGAGGGAGGAGGAGGCGCGCAGTGCGCAGTGCGCGCACAGAGGCGCAGGGGTTGACCTCCGACGCCGAGCCGCTGTGCTGGCGCATTTCACGCTTCGCCGCGGTCGACGGGAGTCCGAAGACGATCCCGACCGACAGCGCGAAGTCGTGGCTCCAAGTGTGCAACTTGGATGTGCCCACGATTGGTGCAGATGCACTGGCCAGCCTCGGCTATGCTTGTGGCAGCAGGCCGCAGGTCTTCCTCCTCGTCGGTCGTCGGTCGTCGAGTCGTCGTCCTCGCCCCAATCTCCTCCTCGTCGCCTCCGTCGTCGCGACGTCCTCTCCCATCCTTTGCTCCGTCCCGCCGCCCCTCCCACCCCGAACCTCCCTCTTCCGCCCTTCGTCCCTCCATCGTCCCCCGCGCTCTCCGCCCCTAACCCCAGGTGCCTCCCCCCCCGCCTCCGGCCGCCCGACCCGCGGAGCGGGAGGCTTTTCGGTTGCCCGCGGAGCTGTGCGAGAAGATCCTGGCCGGCCAGCGCTTCGCGCTGACAGGCCGCGAGCACGCGCGGCGGGCGGGCGTCCTCCCGCCGCGCGGCTCAGCGGCGGTCTGCCTCCTTCAGGACTGCTGCCGCTCCCGGGGGAGTTGCGCGGCGTGGAGGGGGAGGGGGGTGAGTCGAGGATGGGGAAGATGATGAAAGGGGAAACGGAGGAGCGGAGGAGGATGATGAAGTCTGAGGGCGGCCGCCGCCGCCGTCTGTGTCGCTGCCGCCGCCGCGCGTCGTCGCCGCCGCCGCCGTCGCCGTCGCCGCCGCGGCCGTCTGTGTTGTCGCCGTCGTCGTCGCCGTCGAGTCGTCGTCGTCGTCGTCGCCGTCGTCGGTCGACGTCGACGTCGACGTCGACGTCGACGTCGTTTGTCGGTCGTTGGTCGTCGGTCGGTCGTCGTCGGTCGTCGTCGAAGGCGCTCTTCGTGATTCGTGGTGCTCGTCGCGCGCGTCCGTCGTCCGTGGCACGTCGTGCGCACGTCGTCGTCGCCGACCCTCGTCGTCGTCGTCGCATCGCCGACGTCGGCGTCGTTCATCGTCGTCTAATCGTCTCACCACCGCAGCGGCCGCTCTCCGCCCAGCAACTCCTCATTCAGTCCTCCTCCTCCTCCTCCTCCGAGCCTTCCTCCCCCACCCTCTCCTCCTCCTCCTCCTCAGGCGACATCCTGCTCCTCCTATCCTTCTTCCTTGTCATGCCGTCTCTTGTCCTCCTCCAGATCACCCTCCTGCCGCTTGCCCACCCCCCCCCACCTCCCACGCATCCCCCCGCCACCCTCTCTCGCCGAGAAGTTGGGCCCGAGCTCATCGGCCGTGGCGCTCGAGAAGAAGAACAAGAAGTCCCACGGCTTCTTGAAGGGGGACTTCATTTGGAAGGAGTCGCTGCCCCCCCCCTCTCCCCCCCCACCCCCCCGCCTCCCGCCCCCCCCCCGCCGCTACTGCGAGAGAGAGGGGCAGAGCATGGGAGAGAAGCCAGCGAGGACGGGGAAGGGGAGCGGGCTTGCTTCTGGCACGGGCCCTATCGGGTTTCGCCATTCCCCAAACAGTGTTTGCACGCAGAAGCCCTGCCCCCTCACAATGGGCCGCGCGACCGCGCCGCGCTGGTACCCGAGGCGGATGATGATGCGTGAGGTGGTGTCGCTCCGTGTGGCGCCGCATGGTTTGCGCAGTATCGGGAATCTGGATTGCGCCCCGAGGTTGACGCCCGATGGCGGGCGCAACGCGGTGACGGTCGTTTCGGTGTTTCGTGGGCGTCGCTCCGCGATTAATTCTCGCGGGGCCTCGTGGTTGGCGCCCCCGTGATATTCATGATTGCGCCGCGTATCGCGCGTGTGCTTTCTTTTTTATGTTTTTTCTTGGTTGGGTGGGCGGTGTGGTGGGCGCGGGGTGGGTAGGGGGTGCAGTGGGCGGGGTGCGGAGGTGGCGCAGGGAGTGGGCGGTGGGTGGGGTGGGCGGGGGGGAGGGGGGGCGGGGGCGCCGCGGCTTGCGTTCTGTTTGGGGTCCACCCGCTGCCGCTCGATAAAACGCGGCGTTCAGCCTGAGACCCAACTCCGCACGTTCTTGCTCGCACAGTATATGAAGAACGAGGGCTTGACCCCACTGCGTGAGGTCACTGAGTTGTGTTGCAGAATGGCTATTCCAGATGACGGCGTGCTGCGTGGCGCGTTGGCCGACCTGAAGACGAACATGCCTCCACAGTTCAGGTATAAAATCGGGTCCCGAGTGGGCGTGTTGGAGATCTTGTACCAGCGCGAGCTCGCCCGCCGTCTTTGTTTCAGCAGGCACTGGCAAGGCGACAGCAGCCCTCAACCACCTTATAATTTTTATCCGCTGCTCGAGGACAGGGTGTCATGGAAACCGACGGTGTGTGACGAGGATAAGATTGCGAGCACCACTGGAACAGGTATCAGTAGACACCTTCCCTTAACTACTCTGGGGTACGGGTGCTGCAGTGCGCTCCACACGAGCGCGAACACTCAGCACGCTATCTTGTTGGAGTGCGGCTCGTTGGAAGTATTTCATAAGGTTCTCGGGGGCGTGGGTTCATGGGGAGCGGGCCCGTGCCAGAAGACACAAGCGTTTGCGGCGACGAACAGGGGTAGCGATTCGACAGAGGGGGGCGGAATATGTGGATGAGATGGTGTATGCAGGTCGTTGCCACGTGCCGACGCCATGTGATATTATGGTTGCATCTCTCTCTCTCTCTCTCTCTCTCTCTCTCTCTCTCTCTCTCTCTCTCTCTCTCTCTCTCTCTCTCTCTTTCCCCCACTGGCTGGTGACTGGTGACATTCCCCCTTTGCTCGTAATTGGGCCTGCCTCGCGACGGCGCAACCCCAGCGACTGGGGGGCTCGCGGCTCGCGGGCGACTCGCGGGGAGGTTCTGGGAGGGGCATGGCGCGCCAGACCCCTCCCCCCCCCCTCCCCCTATAGACGGGCCTGCTTCTCGGACTACGCGCATATATCCACATGCTGAGCGATAGAGGGAAGAGACGATATGGTGATAGAGAATGACAATTGCCCTCCCGTGATGCCCTTTCGCGATGCCCTCTCGTGAAAATATGCAGAGGTGCTGAGAGGCAGGTGAATCAAGAGCTGTCTCCCCGTCGCACATGCAGACCCGATAGATGGCCATCGCGACCCCGATCTCGGCCACGAGCTGGGCGCGCGGCGCACGGGGGAGGCGGCGTTGGCGAGACAGTGTGAGGGAGAGAGGGAGAGAGAGAGGGAGAGAGAGAGAGAGAGAGAGAGATAGAGTGAGAGAGTGAGAGAGGGTCGAGAGATCGGGCAACTGCCCCCCTCCCCCACCTCCGCCGCCTCATCGCCATCCCATCCTTCTCCTCGTCATCTTCCTGCTGGGCTGCGCTCCTCCTGGGGGTGCGGCGGCGGGCTGAGCCAGTCAGTGGCCAGTGGATTGCCAGGCCGCCCCAGTCCATGCCTGCTCTCATCCCTCATCCTCCTCCCATCCCCTCCCCTCCTTCCCCTTCGGCCTTCGTATTCTCCTCTCATATCCCCTCGCCCTTCTCCCCCTTATGCGCCCCATCCCTCCTCCGACCTTCTGGGGGTCCTCTGAAACTACCCCTCCTAGCTCCTCCATCCTCCTCCCGCCTCCCTCCTCCGTCTGCTGCTCACGTCTGGCGGCTCAGCTCCAATTGTGCGTGGCGCGCCTTCCCTGTCGCCGTTCCCCCCACCCCCACCCCCCCCCCGTAAGACGCCGCCGCCAATTCATTGGCAGGGAAGTGCAGGTGAGATATCAGGTGCGGTCGTGGTCGAGCGACCAGGGGGCAGATGCTGAAGTTGCCGATTGCCCTCTCCTGGTTACCGATCTCTCGCAAAAGGTTCGAGATTCCATGGAGGCCGTCAAAAAGGGTGAGCGGCAGAGCTCGACCGCAGAAACGGATGCCGCATATTTTCTTCCATTGTGTCTTCGTGTGCCTGACGTGTACCACGTGTTGTACAACCCGTTGGAGGAGAGTGTCTGCAACTTGCCCGATTGGGATGTTGTGAAGAAACATTACCAGGCTTCCGAGGGTCAGACATCGGGGGGCGCCATTACTCCCCCACCCCCCCCCCCCCCCCCCCCCCCCCCCACCCCCCCCCCCCCTCCCCCACCACCCCCACCACCACCACACACAACACACACACACACAAACAACACACAACCTCCCCCATCCCCCCTTCCCCCTATACCGCCCACGCCCTCCCCCTTGCAGCGTACATCACCCGCCCTCCTAGCCTATGGCCAATGACTGTCCTCCCCGCACCCGCCCCCCGCAGGTTCGGGGCCCCGACTCGGGGCCTCCTTAGTTCGGCGCCACCGAAGCCCTTTGATCTCTCAGGCCCTTGCTCTGTTCACAGGCACCCCCGACCTCGTGAAGCGCTTCTGCGCCGTATGCGTCCCGATGGGAGTTCCAACGGCGGCTTTGGTGTGCGGTTTCAAGAGTGGCAAGACTTTCGGGTGGAAGTGGCAATGCATCGAGCGGTTCTCCAAAGATTTGATTCACGCATACCCCTTGCTTAAGAAGTATTTTAACGTTGCCAAAATGAGATCGGGTCTCAACGACGATGGCGGCGGCATCGACCCCAAGATTTTGAACTCTGTTGATGTGGCGCTGAAATTCGATCATCTTTTAGGTTTTACGTGGGTGCTGGTAAGCATCACGTCTATCATCGGCAAGTGCGGCACATGGGCTGAAGGCTGCAGATGTCATGAACACTTGCTGTTTACTGGGGGGGGGTGTACAATCAGGCGAACTTGTCTCAGTATCGGAAGCAATCCCAGGGCTGTTTCATGAAAGGGCGGCGCCTCATAGAGCTCGTGTGTGGGGGTGCCGATCGGTTCTGCAGTCGTTTGATGCGCGGTGTGCACAGCAAGTTTCAGGAGCACCTAGCCTTGTTAGCTCCACAGAATCGGGCCCGTTTCATTCGCGTGGAGACCCTCTTGCGGGAACAGATTTGTGACAATTGGAGGGCGAAGTTTAGCCGCATGTTGAGTGCACCATATAAGATTATTGCTGCTCTTGGGTACAGGCTCGCTAGTTGGTCACTTGTGCAGTGCAAGTCGGCAGTGCAAGAGTGCATTGGCGAAGTGGAGGATGCCCGCTTAGCTGGGAAGGAGGGTGCGCTCCACAGGGTGACGCGGTATTTTCTTGTGGGCAAGCAGAACCCCTTGCGGTTGCAGTTGCACGAATTTGCATCGAGCCAAGATTCTGAATTACCGCCGCACGTTAGTTGGGAGCTCCAGCAGTACGCGTACGCTAGCATCATCACGCGCCGCGTTGAGGGCACCCACCATCAAATAGCTGTATGGCAAAGGAAATCAACGACTGCAGACCCTGCCCTGCTCCACAGGAAGCTCAAGGTTGATGAATACAAGTACCTTCTAGCAAACACGGGTTTCTGGGATTTTGCTGTTATGAATTGGAGGGCGCACAACCTGGAGAAAGTAGTTGTACCCCTTTTTGGTGTTAGCGAGCGTTGGCGTATCAAGATGCTAGGTGGGCCCAAGGGGATGTTCGGCTTCATTCATTTATTTTCGACGGAGGGGCAATTCAGAGACATGAAAAAGCCAAAGAAAACAGCAGATGTGTGGGCGGCAACGCAGGGCGAGGCAACAAAGAGCAAGCCAGTGCCCCTAGACACATTATCAAAAGAGTTCCTTGGGCTGCTGAAGAGCTCGATGGCCAGCGGCTCCGTGTGGAGCTTGCCGCGGGACCGCCTGGGCGAGGGCCAGCGAGGGGTCTTCGCGGGGGAGCGGGGGGGGGGGGGGGGAGGCAGCGGCGGGGGCGGGGGTAAGGGGGCGGAGGGAGGCGGGCTGGAGCGGGCGGAGAGAGAGAAGGGATTACGGAGCGAGAGAGAGAGAGAGAGAGCAGAGAGAGAGAGAGAGAGAGAGGGAGAGAAGATAGAGGGAGAGAGGGAGAGAGAGAGAGAGAGAGAGAGAGATAAAGAGAAAGAGGGAGAGAGAGAGAGAGAGAGAGAGAGAGAGAGAGAGAGAGAGAGAAAGAGAGAGAGAGAGAGAGAGAGGGAGAGCGAGAGAGGTGCGGGACGGATGATGCGATGATTGAGGCGGGACGGACCAGCACAGCCAAGTTGCCCCGACCAGGAATGAGCATTGGCATGCGGCCCGCGGCCCAGCAGCAGCAGAGACGACGACGGCGGTGGCGCGGCGACGACGACGACGTCAACGACGGCGACGACCCGCGACGATGACGTTGACAACGGCGCCGGCGACTGCGACGACGGCGACGGCGGCGAGATCCCTCCTCGAAAGGGGAAGAGGGGGGAGGCGCGGTGTTGAAGAGGAAGCGCTCTAGACCACCCCCGCCCCGACGGCTTTGTGTGATTCTTGAACAAGTTTGGGATTTGTTGCCTCCCCCGCGCTTCGCCCCCGCCGCTCGCCAGCCCCCCGCCCCAGCCGACCCTCCTCCCCGACCCCGAGGGCTGGGGATGGGGTGACAGCTCGGAGATGCTCGTTCGGCGTCTGAGGCTTCGGCGTTCGGGGTGCATCCCGCCCCTCGCTCGTTATGCGCTGCCCCCGCTGCCTCCCGCAGGACCTCTTCGTGACGGCTTGCGGGGATATGCCGCCGCCGCCTGTCGGGCTGGCAATTGTGCCTGTCGCGCCCGACGCGGCAACTGTTGTCCGCACCTTGTGCGACCGCATGCACGAACCGTTCGATCCTGGGGCCGCTGCGGCGTCACACGTTTTCTTCAGAGTCCTGGAGACTAAGTTCGAGAGGCGGAAACTCATCAGACCAGGACACCTCACGTGGTCTCGCGGGTCTATCGGGTGTTCCATGCTCGCAATATCGTCAAACGGCGTTGGTGGCTCCATCCAGGTTTCCCCGCACATAGGTCAGAAGCCTCTGACAATCGACATTTCAGAGCTGTGCACGATTGATCGGGTTTGGCGGCTCGCGTCGTGGTCCGACTCATCGAGCCCTGGTGCGAGCGATGCGGTGATGTTGGGCGCCGACGCTTGCACTGCTTTCCTCGACGCCCTTGTCGTGCACCAGACGTCATATCCAGAGGATGTAGACAAGCAAGGGCTCGAGGACACACTGGGTTGGAAACAATGAAATCTGGCTGCGGTTCCGAGTGCGAGTTTTTGGCCCTCGGACGGAAACTGATCGCCCATTGGGCCCAATATAGGCCCTTGGGCCACCCTACGGACCCTACGTGTTCCCAGCTATCTTGTGGAGTTGGGTCTTCGCTTGGAGGGGGCGGTGGCCTCGCGTCCCCACTCCGTTCCCCGTCAAACGTGAGTGCGTATACATATACATACGTACACGCGCATACATACGTACATACGTATACACATGTGCATGTATACGTGCATGCATGTACATGCATACGGCACACGTTGGCCCAATATTATCGCGGCGCGCTGCGCGCCGAACGCCACTCCGCTACGCGGGCGACCGCCGCCCCCCCCCCCCCCCCCCCCCCCCCCCCCCCCCCCAACCTCACTTCATCGTTGTCCTCATCTTCGCTTCCTTGAGCGCAGCCATCTTCTTCCTGAGCGCCGCCTTGAGGGCCGTTTGCTGTTCGTCGTTCTCTTGCTCCTTCTGCTTCGGCTTCCCTGCCTGCGCCTTCACCAGGTTCTCCTCGTTCCTCTGAGAATTCCTTTCCACCTCCCCCCTCGGCGTCCTCGTCGCCTCGATCCGCCTCGCCAGCTCCTGGCGCCGCAGATCCACATCCTCCCTCAGCTTCCTCGTGACTCGTCCCCTCGATTCGCCTCTTCAGCTCCTGCTCTGATATGTCGCACCTCAGGCGCTCCTCCTCATCCTCGACCCCCCCCTTCGTCGCCGCCTCCTCATCCTCGCCCGCCTCAGTTTCACGCCCCACCTCCTGGGCGGCGGGCGGGGGGGGGGGGCGGGGGAGGAGGGCGACGCCGACGACGAATGGGGCCTCGAGGCCCTCGCCTGAGTCTTCGATGTCCGCCCAGATCTAGTACGGCATGGCCCTTGACACCCGAGCGGCGCGGCGCGGCGCGGCGCGCTCGAATGTTCGAACCGTAACCGACTGAGGGCGAGGAGAAGGAGGAAGAGGAAGAGGAGGGAGGCGACCCCGAGGCCCGAGGCTTTCCGAGGTGAGGTTTCGGTCGGTCATCGCACATATTGCCTCGCAAACACACGGTTCTCTCCCCACCAAAAGACGAAACACACAATGCGGCATTCGCAACTACAAATGGTTGGGTCTTTCGCCAGTTTTTAAGGCCGCTTCAGGATGGCGCTGCCGCGCAGTCGAGCCTACTTCACCAGGCCAAGCATCTGCTCAGCTCACTGGCAGCACAAGGCGCCATTCGCGGGAGCGATGTCGCAATTCCGTGCGAAGACGTACTGATGCAAGGATACCCTGAGATATTGATCGAGTCTTTGCATATGTGGGGGCGTTGGCTCTTGTATATGATCCCGAGCTCGGCGAGCCGCAGCTTCAGATAGATTTCGCCCATGCAGTTTGGACGCACGGCCTTACTTTGGACCGCGGGCGGAATGCCCTTCAGGCATGCGCCGAGTCGGCCACGAAGGATTCCAAGTTGGCCTTGATCTTACGTCTCTCGATGCTCGACTGGGAGCCCGCCCGCCCGCCTTTGGAGGACCACAAGTTCGGAGATCGACAATGTGACCTTTCGTTCCGATCTCGGCCCGCATCGTACTATCTGGCCCTCCTTGAGGAAGAAGACATTCGGCGAAAGGGGCCGGAGATCGTTATGGAGGGGCAGCGCGACGCGTACTACCAATGTTTGCTGGGGCTCCCTAGTGGCTTGAACTTATTACACTGTCATCCAGACTTCCGCACTTGGACCAACAGGGATTTCCAGAAGATCCTCAGATTGGGGCCCGACTGCCTGTCAGGCCCCCTTCCCGCGCTGGAGGGGCCCGAGGCGGCCCTGGCGCTGGAAGACGCTCCAGATCCAGAGCACCCAGATTCTGGTGGTGACATGGATGACGCTGACATGGGGGGCGACGGCGGCGATGATGGCGGTGGTCCGCCCCCGCCGCCGCTGCCATATGAGATGCTGTGCATGCCGATTGACGACGTCGAAGATGGTATGAAGAGAAGAGCATTTCAATTGCGACTCCCCGATCACGTTGTGAAGTTCGACAATTGTACGCACGCAACTGGTTCCTGTTTTGCTTACCCTTCTTTGCATGGGTGGCATAGTAGACTCGGCATCGGTTCGACGTCACGGGGCCAAGTTGTAGCTTTCGGGGTCACGGGTCACGGGGCCAGGTTGTTGGCCGTCCGTCGGTTGCCGAAGTTCTAGGCCGTCCGTCGGCTGTCGAAGATGTTCGGTGTCGTCACAGTGTATCGCTAGACCGCCCATCGGAATCGATGCTGCTACTGTCGGGTATGTCGGGTTTCCTTGGCCCAGTGCCCAGCTTGCGCTTCGGTTATGCGTTCCTCAAGCAGTGCTTGAGCCGTCGTTCGTGCTTGGGTGATGACGAGGGGCTCGGGGCGTGGTTCGCACTGGCGTCTGCTCTTTGCTGCGCCCTTTCCACTTGTTGCATCGGGCGCCTGCCTGCCAGGCGTCCAGCGGGCCTGGATCAGTTGCAGACTTCGCGGCCCTCCAGCACCTGGCGCCCGCCGCCACGGGCCGTGCAGCAAGTGGAAGCAGGTGAACCAGTTCAAGTCCTACGCGGAGTGCGCCGCGTGGTTGGTGGCCTGGGACATCGCGGCCGACAGGTTCGACTCCAAGCTCACGCATCACCCTTACAAGCGCGCCCGCCGCGGGGTGGGGTGCTGGGTGGGTCGGCGAGTTACGTTGGGGGGCGCATTGGATGGGTCGGACAGATGTTGGGCGCGGGCCTGCGGGGCCCGCGGGCGAGAACGAGCGGAGGAAACTTAGTGCGAGGAGAATGGTGAATCTTGGGTCACGAGTCTGATGAGGATGCTGATGCTGAAATGATGGTGATATCATAACGGTGGTGGTGGCGATGAGGGTGATGGTGGGGATGTTGGCGATAGGTGATGGTGAGGGGCAGTTTGGGAGGTGGAGGATAATGAAGGGGGCAACGGCGGGAGTGAACGGCAGCAGGGCAGCAAGAGGGCGAAGGGCGAAGTTGAGTATGCGCGGGGGGAGGGGGGGATGGTCGGGCCCCGCTGGCCTCCTCCTCCTGCTGCTTGCTCCTCTCTCTCCTCCTACCTCCGAGACTCCCCCCTCCGTCCTCCTCGCCCTCCTCGCCCGCCGCCCGTCGTCGTACGGACGCCTGCCTCTTCATCCCTCCTCACTATCCATCACCGCCGCCCCTCCTTCCTCCTTCAACCCTCCTCATCCTCCTTAGTATTCCCCCTCCTCCTCCTCGCCCCCCTCCTCCTCGCCCTCCTCCTCCGTCGCCCTCGTCCACATGCCCCCCCCCTCCCCTCCGATGGCCCATCCTCATCTTCATCGCCATCCTCTTCATCATCCACTCCTCGTCCCCGCGTCGCTCACCCCATCCTTTCCCATCATAACGTCGCCCTCGCGCTCTCGCGATGCCACCATCGTTGCTGTTGCTGTCTAACTCTCAAGCGCACCCCTGTGCTGCGCCCAGCCGCCAGCCCTTCGAAACCGTCGCCCACCGCCGACCGCTTCCCCCCAATGGCGGAGAGTCAGAGCCAGGGCTGGCCGCCCGCGCCTGAAGCAGCCCGCGGCAACGATGACAGACTCAGGCTCTTGGCGCGGGCTGGACACAGGAGGGAGAGGCGAGGACTGAGAAGGAGTGGAAGAAGGACTGGGAAGCCCAACTGGATGCAGGATAAGACGGGTTCGGAGGCGGAGGATATGGAAGATGCGTTGTGAGGAGGGATGACTGAGGACAGAGGAAGCGAGGATGGGGAGGAGGACAACGAGCAAGACGAGGTAAGAGGACGAAGGACGAGGCGTGACGAGGGAGGCAGGCAGCTGCGGCAGGGGGCAGTGGAGGAGGCAGTGGAGGAGGATGGGGGACGGAGGGAGGATGATGATGCTGATGACGAGGAGGAGGCAAAAACGGACGGAGAACCGTCGGAGGCTGATCCGCTTTCGCCATCGCTCTTCTTGGAGGCGGGGCCGCGGGCCGCGGGGCCCGTCTCCTCTCCCTGGGCTCCCCCAGCCTGGACGGACGGACTCCTCCTCCTAGCCTCTTCCCTCATCCATGCTTCCTCCGCCCCCTCCTCCGTCCTCCTCCCCGTCGGCTAGCCACTAACCACCCTTCCTTCACCCCGCCCTGTCTCCTTCTCCTCCGCTCGCCCCCCCCCCCCCCCCCTCCTTTTCCGCGTGCTCCCGCGCAGGCTGGCGGCCAGCCCTGTGTGGGAACAGGTGGCTTTCAGGCTGGCCATGCGCAAGCGCAGCTCGACGGACGACCTGGGCAGCGTGGGCCCTGGCCAGGTCACTGACCAGGATTCGCAAGCCTTGGGTGGCCAAGGCGCTCCGCGGGTGAGGGAGGGGGAACTGCATCTGCGGAGCCCCATCGTTCCATTGTTATGAGCCCCTCCCCCCCCCCTCCCCCCCGCCTCCGACCCCCCCCATCTGGGCCAGGGGCGGCTTCAGGGTCACAGGTCCCAGATCCCAGGTCTCAGTGTGTCGAAGTTTTCGTGGCCCCAGGGGCAGGGTTTCATACTGGTGTTCAGAACTACAATTCAGCACACCTCTCGCATCTGACGGGGGCACAGGCGCAACGGAACGCAGTTCCCCCTTCCCCGCCCGCCCGAAGGGGACGACGACCCTGACGACGACGACGCGCCCGACCCCGACGATCAGCACGCCGCCCGCAACCTTGGGATGCGGCCAGCAACGGAGTGGCTGTCAAAGAAGAGGCCGTTAATCCTTCATTGCTTCGGCTCACTCGCTCATTATTGGCTGCCCATCCTCCCCGACTTCCCCGTCGCGTCCTCCGTCGCTCCACGGCTTGACTTCATCCTCCGCCTCCCTGCCGCGCGTTTCCTCCACGCCCGTGCCACCCCTTATTACTAGTCGCCGATGCTCCACATGGGCTATGCCTTCTCCCTCTTGCCCCTCCGCATCCATCCTCCCTCGCTCCCTCCTCCCTCATCCTCGTCCGCGCCCCCTCCCCCTCCTTCATTCGCCCCCCCCCCCCCATCTTCCCCGCCCCATCGCAGGCGGGCGGCGGTCAACAACACGCGGCTCAGCTCGATCTCGGCGCAGGGACCTGGGGCGGTCGCCGCGGGCGCGCCGCCGCGGGTCTATGCCTCGCCAGTGACGCCGCCAGCGGCCTTCGATGAGGAGCAGCAGGAGGAGGAGGACCTGGCCGACGGCGAGCAGACGTGGGTGCCCAAGGGGGAGCTCACCGCCTCTGACCTCATGGGGACCATCGACCTCGAAGCCGACAGCCTCGAAAGCATCATATCCGTCCCCGAGGTCCCGAGCTCGTCCATGGACTTTGACACAGCGGAGTACGCTGAGGCATATGCGGCTTGGAAGGCTCGCCAGGAGCAGAATGTGCACGGCGACGACGTCATGCCGCATAATCCGAAGACGAGCGACTACCCGACCAGCGGCTACGACGTTTTCAAGTACAAGGCGGCGCTGGCCGCATATTACCACATCGAGGGCCAGATGGACAGGCCCAACGGGAGCATCTTCATTCGCCCTTAGCCGACGGACTTCCTCGACAAGAACGCGGCCTCGGGCTCGAGCGGCTCGGGCTTGGGCGCGAATGGCCAGCCCTCGTCATCGGGGCCCCCGATTGCCGACACGGCGGCGTAGCGGCGTAGCTCTTCCACTGCAGCGCGATCTGTTCTGCTTTAGCTGCAACTGCAGCCCGTCATGAGTCATCGTGGCATCCGATTGCCAAGTCGGGGCGCATGGGTTTAGCTGCGTTTCGCTTCGCGCTGCGTGCGCGTACCTTGTGCTTCTGTTTGCTCAGCATAAAGTGCAATGAGGATTGGGGTAGCAGGGGGCAGGAGGGCGAAGGAAGGGGCTGGCTGGGATGCAGTTGGGGAGGTCGAGGGTCGAGGAGGGGGAGTCGCATCCCCGTCCTCCCTCACCATATTCCCTCCCATCTTCTCTCATATCATCATTCCCCTTATCCTTCCCCTCTCTCCTCCACAGCAGGTTCCCTTACGGCTCAACCTCTGGCGCAACTTTCGAGCACATGTGGCGCGCCCGATGGCGCAACCTATGGGCGCAAGATGCGGCGCAACACCTTTGGCGCAACCTTTGACATCCCCATCCTCTCCTACCCGCTCGCCCCGTGCCGCCGCCAGGATCGTCAGAGGCCTCGGGCCTCATCCTAATTAACCTTCCTCATCCTGCCCCTCATCCTCCTCGTCATCTTGCCCCGCATCATCATCTTCATCCTCACCTCATATCAAGGGAGGGGGGGATGAGGAGGAGGGGGGAGGGAGGATGGGGAAGGGAGAAGGAGGATGGAGGGAAGGGATTCCCCATGACGCATGCCCCCTCCCTCCTTCATCCTCCCTCCCTCTCCCTCCT